>ML780449.1:557948-583203 GCA_009831015.1 Picea engelmannii | reverse complement strand
ATAGGCATGACAACATAAAATGAAAGCCAAAGGTTTGTGAACACGTTGGCATGAAAAACACACAAACTTTCAATCCCTTGCTATTGGTGTTTCGTGCACCCATTAAAGATGTTTGAATCATTGTGTGGCAATCGTTGTTGTTTCGTATATCCAATAAAGGGGACCGTTGAGTGGCAATCATTGTTTCGTGAACCAGTAAATATCAAAGTACCATCTGATCACAAATGCACTCTACCAAATGTCGAAATGCCTCGAGGAATTAATAAAGTTTCATTATCCTCCAAGTTTTATATGAAACGTTGCCTAAAGATGAACCTAATACTTAATTTCAATTATAATTCCAAATCAATGAAAATTCATATTATTGTTTCACCCAATTCCATCTCTTCATATTAATGTTACGATAAAATATAACGATATTCAAATATTATTTTTTTTCAAAAAAATTACAAATCTTGCTCAAACGAACACCTTCACTATTTATCCACCATACCCTTAAGCTGCCATCTAAACACCCATTGTACCACGTAAATAGTCGGGAATCACTAGCAAGCCCTTCTTCATCTTCATAATCATCATCTACACTAGTAGTACAACTGTTATATTCTTAATACGAAGAAAACGACGAGAAATTTGAGGAATTTGGTGACAACAAGAAAGAATAGTTCGTCCATGTAGGAGAAACAACTGCAATGCATTTGACAAGGATGTTGTGACCTTCCAAAACATCCAAGCATATATGATAAGCTTTCTTACTGATACCAACTCCCTCTTTGAGATCCTAGTTTTTTTTTGGATCCACTGTGCAGTAATTTCCCAATGCTAGTCAAGCACAAAACCGAACGTTCATGACCCTTTAAGGTTCCTTTATAAGATAGAATTTCAGGAGACTTCTCATCTAAAGTCTAGAAGTTGATCTCAGATGTTGATGTACAATATATGATGGTCATCAATAGCCTAATCACCCGATTGAGCTATTCGTGTTTAGGGAAAAAACAAGAAACATTGTAATGAAAGTACTAGACATTATCAGCGCGAAGAAGGGAGATAAACTATCACCTAGTACTCTCAGTTTTGTTGAAGTCATCATCATCCTTGACATAATCCCAAGACAACACAGTTACAACCATTGAAAAACCTATTCAGTATATGGTATTTACTTCCTATAAAATAAACAAACCTTTCCCCACAAACAATCTTTCCCTCGCAAACAATACATGATTTGATTAATGTGTGGCCCAATGACTAAAATTCTCAAAAAATGGTTGAATATAAACTAGACTATAAACTAATTGTAAGGGAATATAGATGGGATTATGGCATACACATACCCTTCCCATGGTAGTTTAAAGGGATGGTCTTTTTAACTATTTAAAACAAAACTATGACCTATGATAACATAAAATAACATTACAATGCCTAACATCCTCCATTCCAATATGATACTTGCAATGTATGGTAGTTGTATGGGAGATATGGCCAAATGTGGAAGAAATGTAAATTGGATGTTGTAAAAGGTTAGTAGTGAAGTAAATGTTTAAAGTTAAGTAAATATGCTTCATGGCAATTGATAAGTTAGTATAGTAATTTTTTAATCATGTTAAGTAAAAGTGAAACAGTAAACAAAAAAAATAATGATGAATAAAAGAATTCATAAATGCAAGGGAGTTCATGCTGGTAATCTTATTCATTGATTTGGAGATAATGACGAGAATATGCCAACATCTTTAATTCATGGCCATCCGATCAAATTTTCTACTTAAAAGGACGGTGGAGGTTATTGCTCTTGTGATGATTCTAACCTCTCCGATGATGATGATGTAGATCATGATGCTTCAATTCACACTATGTGTGTATATGATTAAAATCAATGGGGTGTTATTAGATTGGCATTATTGCATAGAATTTTTTTTTTTAATGTATTGCATGGAAAACATCAAACACAATATATGACCTCAATCCATGATCGGACTTACATGAATACCAAACACCAACACAATATATTCCAACTAAACTTGTATATGATGTCACCTCTAGGGTGGTTGTTTGTTCTTATAACAATTATTTGGAGGGGTGATTTTTGTTGGTATAGGTTTATCTTTTCCTTTAGGAGAAAAGGTTTGAAAAATTCAATTGTATTTCCACATGCAATCTTATCCTTTTGTTCTCAACCTTGTTAGATTTATCTTTTCATTTCGGAGAAAAAGTTTGAAAAATTCAATTGTATTTACACATGCAATCTTATCGTTTTGTTCTCAACCTTGTTAGATGGTCATGTGTGGTAAAACACCTTATTTTATTGAGTTGTCATGTGTAACACCCTATTCTATTGGTTTGTTATGTGTGATTGTAAAGGAAATGCTAGGAAACTATTACGAGAACTCTTATAGACACATTCACTATATATGATGATTTTGCAATGACACGCTTAAATGCAGTTTTTGCCACACTTTTTTAATTATTTATACTTAATAGTTGGAATCCACTTGAGTTGTACTCAAGTAATTAGAAGTTCATTTTAAGAATTAGTAAGATTCGTCGATTGCTTGTCACGCCGGTCACCCGGGTTTGTTCCTCGGCAACCATGCCAATGATGTAATCTTGTAGATTACAACAACATTCACATAGGGACTACATTGAAACACAACCCACACATACTCACGAAAGAAGAGAGTAATTGGAAAGGTTAACCAACCGTGTTTATTCGTCTTCATAAATATAAGTACATAAGAGAAATGGTTAGAACAATTATACCCGCTCCAACTAATCATTAATTTAGTTCTTTTATGCATTGATTTTATATATATATATATATATATATATATACTATGATTTACATTATTATACTAAATCTAATGTATAATGATATTTATATGATCTAAAAAAACCTCTTCCACACCATATATATCCAAATCAACCAATTTATAATAAACTAATAAAATCAGTTTTCCTTCGTACTCTAAGAAATATATCCAACATCCTAAAGTTTCCTAAACAACTCCTTCCCTCGTAATTAATCAACTCTATTAAGTTGTGAGGTGTAACAAACCCTGTATCAAATAATCATATAGAACACAGCATCTTGTTGTAATTTTAACGCCATACCATTAAGATAACATAAATTTAATTTTTAAAATAAATAAAATAAATTTATTTTAGTTATAAATTTATTAACCATGGAAAAAAGCGAAAAGTACGTGTAAATCTTTCTCACATGCCCAAATCCATACCATGCTACCGGGCTTTTCTTTATGAAAATGTCTAATTATAAATTCAAGTTAAAATATTAATCATTATCGTTCAATGTTGATTGACATCTGTTGATTATATATATATACCCGTCTGGAATTGACCTACTGTTGATGGTTATGATAGTGACGAACCAATTACTCCCACTATTAAGATCACTATTAAATGTTTGAAATGATTTTCTAATTTCAATTTAAATGGACGGTTTGGAATAATCCCGAAATTCAAGATCTTGTCTGTGAACATTTTATTTCTGGTTTATATATATATGGTTTTGTTTTTCGTTTTCTTAACTTTGTTGTGTTGGATTCCTGAACATTTATTAAGTAGTAAGAATTTAGTGTTTTATTTTACTTGTTTGTTTATGAGAAGACAATATGAGTGATTTTGTTTAACTTGTTTATATAGATAAGTACTTATCTGTTTAGGTCTATATACTTTATTTGAAATATATATATATATATATATATATATATATATATATATATATATATATATATATATATAAATAAAAGTTCATATATTATATTTTAAATATATATATTATAAATTAAATTTTGTTTATATATATTATAAAAAAAATTATATTATAAAGTGAGTTTGTATAAAAAAAATTGTTTTTTAATTTTAAAATTTTAAATTATATATTAAATTCTTTAAAAACCTCAAATTAAATTATATTTCTATCTTATTTAAGATAATATAAACATTTTTTATTTTACATTTATATATAAAACAATGTAAATGTACATGCACTTTATCCTCAATATCTCTATATTTATACTTTTTATGTTGATGATATATCATTCTAGTTTCTAAATTATTTTATTATTGTAAAAGCCGAAACCTCAAACTTGACAACCATACAACACTATTGTTTATGCCAATCTTCTAAAGAATAATGAACCTTCATGCTCTTTCTCTATTTTGAATTGACTTCAACATTGGATTGCAGATATCTCATCATTTTGAGGAAGGAAAAAAATCGACATACTGGTACAACTAAATGCATCATATAGAAGGCATCGTTGATGGCCAAAGAATAATCGAGGTAACTTTCTGAAACAATTCAATTTCCAAAAAAACATTGAAAGACATTATGATATGAAAAAAAAAATCAATACTATTTAAAAAAAATCTTCTTCAAGGTGCTTTTCAGATAAAAAACCTTGTTAATAGATGAGATTTCCTATTCATAAATTATGAATGCATTTTTTATCCTATTTACTTTTTCACATTTATGTAATCATATTAAAAAATCACTATAAAGCCATATAATTACCACTTACATTCTTGGATGATTAAGAAACATTAATATTTGTAAAAAAATTTATTACCACATTTGAATGATTAACCACGGATTGAAGTGATGAAGTGTGAACCGCCTGATACCAGGTTTGGAGGGTGAACCGAATTCGTTTTTTAATAGTGTGTGAACAAATGTGGTTCAATTTAAAGTTATTTAATATGAAATACCATAAAAGATATAAATAAAATTATGGCGTTTCATATTATGACCATCTCAAATGCCCAGGAAATAACTTCGACATATTAGGACATGATAATTCCGGGGACGCCGAGGAAAAAACTCTGTTTGTCCAAGGATCAATCGAATCTCTGGGAAGAGCGCTTCAAAGAGCACTCTGCTCTCAGCCCAGTACTGATTCATTCTCTTAGTTCGCAAATTCATTTTCGCAATTTTCTAATTTATTGTGGGAAGGATAAATAATTGCAGGAAACATCTCTCAGGACTAATCCATTCTCTCAGTTCGCATAAACTTGCATTCCATCTATTGCAAAAAGGGTAAATAATTGCAAATACTTGAAGGTACCATCTGGAAAAGGACCGGCAGAAACATGACATGTAGCTAACGAATGTAGTCCAAAGATTCAAATAAAATGTTTTAAATATGCTTATAAGCATGATCACGATAGAAACAAACAGATCCTAGAGCTTTACATGCACAGGTAAGAGTTACATTGTAGGAATTTCTTAGACAAACATATTGGTAGGCTGCATGAGATAGTTGTGACGAGGTTAAGTATTTCTCATCTTTTTCTTTCAGGTTGCTTGGTCCATGGAAAATACTTCTCGGAGTTCTTAAGTAGGTAGCAGGAATATCTTATTTTTGATGGTCGCCCTCACAAAACCCTTTCAACTGGCAGCCACGTGAAAATTGTAGAAAACTAGAATAACTACAAAATTTAAAGATGTAAGCTAAACAAATTTTCCTGTTATATATGAGTTGAAATTCTTTTATGACTAGCACAGCCGACTCACGGTTGGAGAACGCTGAAAGGGTTCCATTCAAAACAAGAGTCGTCACTGAGCCGACTGCAACACAGAGCGCACATAAACAACATGACAGAAATTACCCCATGCACGGATAATGACAGATGAATATTAAACGTCCATGTAGGTTGTGGCATCAAACGACCTTTCAGATATAAAAAATGAAAGAGTGCCACTAAAATGAAACGTGTGCAGAGTATTTTTTAATGATATAAACATGGTCTGCATATATTTTAATCCTCCTTAATCATTTGAACATGGAAATTATGTATTTTTACAGTAAATTTATAATGTGATTAGGTAAATGTAAAAAAGTAAACATGTTAAAGGATGCCTTCATAAATGCAAGGAAGTTATGAACAATAAATCTGACGCATTAATTTTGGAGGATGACTAAGAATATGCCAACATCTTCAATGCTTAGCCATCAGATTAGAATTTAAGATTAAAAGATCGTTAATTGTGCCCATTGTCAATAAGTGTACGCCTTTCAGCGTAAATATGATAAAATAAGTAGCGCTAAAATACGTCTATAAGAGTTCATCAACCACAATTATGTGGTTGTGCTAATGCTATTTTCATGTGCGATCTTATGAGATTATGATTCTATACACAAGCATTTGGATTGGTGCAATAAGTATCCTGCAAATGGAAAAAATCTGGTTGTCCCTTTGTCTTCGAATTATGGTGTGCCTCAAAAACAGTTAAGTTGTCACCTACAGGGATTGAATATCCAACTCTACCATGAGAACCCGTGATTGAATATCCAATTCTGCGATGAGAGCCCGCAACAGGAACGTCTGTAACATAGCAATTCGTTTTCCTTATAGGAGGAGGATTTACAGAAAATTCCTTGCTACATAGTTAATTCAGGTTTTTTTTATTTAAAATCAAAAATAAAAATAAAAAATCATGATGATGATTAAGAAAGTAAGAGATTACTTTAATTTCTTTAAAATTGTATTTCTATGTTTAAAAAGCATTCAGTAAAGCATTTCAAGATTAATCTAAGAGGAAGTCTTCTTCATCTTCTACCAGTTTAGTGTGACAAAGTTGACAGATTCTTTCATCCCATAGTATTTTGGGAGTTGTCCAATGACCAGTTTCACTATTTCAAATGTACTTATATTTTTTGTTAATTTGATAAAGATATTATATGTATATCTATTGTGACTTGGACAAAGATATTTTGGTAGCAGAATGATTTCCTACTTA
Source organism: Picea engelmannii (assembly GCA_009831015.1). Lineage (NCBI taxonomy): Eukaryota > Viridiplantae > Streptophyta > Pinopsida > Pinales > Pinaceae > Picea > Picea engelmannii. The sequence continues at coordinate 576,446 of ML780449.1, read as the reverse complement.
TTGTGATTTGGATGAATATGTTTTTGGGATTACAAAGATTTTTTATATAAGGTTAGAGTAGTTATTGTAGATCTATCTTAACTTTGGATTTATTATGAATTGAGAAGGATCAAATCTTTGGAGATTGTAAATCTTTCATTAAGTTTTTTAAATCTAAAAATATATTTTATTTAGAAAGACTTGATCCCTAATGATGCATTATAGATCCAAAATCAAAATGAATGAGACTATCACATGTCAACTCCATATTTAACACAAAAGAAATTACACATCTCTCTCATTATATTATTAAAAAACACCAACAATAATTTTTTTTAATTATTTTAATTTATAAATAGTTAAAAAACTCTCATTTTCTAATAATCAAAATGTATATTTTTCTAAAAAGTCATTCCACTTCAAGTGGCAAAGCACATTTGGATGGAGCGGAGGGATACTGGGTGAGAAGCAATTTCAAACCTGGTTCAGAACCATTACCAGTTTCGCGACAAACAACTGCAGTGTCTACCTGATGCTTGGATTCTGACTGTAAATCTTATATCTTAACTCGTTTATTGTTGTTTTAGCGCTGGTTTACTAATCCCGAGCAGGATGTTACTCTTGTAGAGTTGTTTTGTCTTTGCTTTGTGCTTTTCACTGATCCCTCTCTCCTTTACTGTCTCCCTGTTCCTGAGTGTGTCGGGTTTCTCGTAACTTAATTTACTGATGCTTGTACAAGAGAGTGTCTATCTCCTTGAGTCCTAGACCATACAGAGATTTCTACTTGGAAGTAGTGTTTGTCAGCTACTGTAGTGTCGGTGTTGACTGGTATCTGGTGGGCCTAAATGGATAGCTTCTCCATTAAAGATATGGAAGGAAAGGTCAAGACACTTATGAGCCTAGATGACGAGAAAACCTGGAGACAAGTGGGGCTATTTGACAAAGTGGACAAGCTGAAGAGTGGGTCATGGAGCTTCTCACCTATCACAAACAAGTCTATTAACTCTACTGGTCTTCTATGTAGTCCTTCTCATCTTCTTCTACGTAATTCCACTTCCTTAGAGCCGGTTATCCCTCCCTTAGACATTGCCCAGACGTTCCTTGGGCAGGCATGCAGTCGACTTTTGTGCACCTAGACCATCCAAACTTTTCTTCTTCTCCACGGGGACACAGGGAACCTAGTGTTCAGTATCAGTGTACCATTTTCCGTCGAAAGGTGTGGAAAGCCAACAAGAAGGCCAAACGCTTGGTGTTAGGGAATGACATGGGTTTTTAGAAGATACTTGTAGAATGGCGCTTTGTTCTCTCGTAGGTCGGATCTCTTATAAATCTCTAAGTATAGTTTCTCTCGAGGATTGGATAAAAAACCAGTGGTTACCCCTCCTTGGTTACTACCCTGAGGTTATCTATCTAACCAAAGGTTGGCTTGGTTTTATCTGCAACTCCTCGGAGAATGCTACACTCTTACTTTGCTTGTTGTGGGTATTTGGGGGAAGTAGTCTTATCCTAAAACGATGGAGAATTTCTTTCAACCCTGATACTGATTACTTCCAGTTTAGGCATATCTGGGTACTCTTACGGGGTCTCCCGCTATATCTGTGGAATGAAGGAGCCTTACGGGCCATTGGCAATTCTTTGGGGAGATTCATTGCACTGGACTCCAAGTTACTTAATGCCCCTATGCGGAAAATGGGCAGAGTTCTTGTGGAGATGGACATCTTCTGTGGGTTGCCGAAAACCATAGAGATAGAGTGGAGAGGACGAAGGATCGCACAACCACTAGATTGTCTCAGGCTTCCCTTCCGTTGCAACCTTTGCCACCAGACGGCTCACCTTCATCGTGACTGTAAGGGGAAGGGTTTGGAGGACTCATCTGAAGATTCAGAACTACAGAGAAGTCCTCCAGATTATATAGAAGCAGATGCTTCATTGAACTTCTTGCAAGAACCCACTAGGGTTTCCTCCTCTCCTCAGCATGAGCTAGAGACTAGTCTAACTGGTAAGTTAAAAGCTCTTTGTCCTCTTTTGTTTAATTCCTTGTCCATTGAGGAGAAGGCGGCCTTAAATTATTTGAACTGGTTATTGGCTAACACTTTGTCGAAGACTACAAAACCTATGTCGGCTGCTACACCCATTAAACCTACTCACTCGAATCCCTCGCCTTCCTCCTCTCATAGCTTTTATGCCACTGCTCCTTCCCCCTGTTTACTTTCTACGATTCACCGTCCCGAAGTCTCCCTGCTGCCACCTCCTCCCCTCCTTCTGAATCCTTCCCACCTCTCTATTTCTGTTAGTTTACCCTTGTCTATTGACCCTCCCTTGGACGTCGCGGTCAGAGTCCTTCCGATCTTGCAGGCTACAGAGAGACAGAGGAGGATGACTCAAGTCTCTCTGCAGTCCTACATTCCTTATTACCCAGACTAAATGTGCCCCGTGGCCCTGTTTCATTGCCTATCTTCCTTGGAAACGAAGTCGTATATACCAAAGTGGATACTGGCTCCTCATCCTCACAAGTTCCAGGCAAGGGAAGTAAGGCCTTTGCATGGTCTCAGGGTATTGCCTCTGAAATTTCACCAATCAAGATGAGAAACTCTCGAAATAAGCAGGCGGGCTCAAGTAAACAAGCAGATGACAATGTTCCTACTTCCCCGGATACTGGGGCCCTTAGAGAAATGAAGGCCCTGGCGAGGGAAAAGTGATGTTATTACTCTCCTTGAATATTCAGGGGATTGGAGGCACCCTCAAAGCTACCTCAGTTCACAGACTGTTGGATCACACTATGCCAGACATTGTTTTTTTACAAGAGACTCTTTCACTTGAACATAAAGCGAGAGATTTTTTGCTCCAACTCCGTCCTTCTTGGGATGCGACTGCGGTTAACTCTTTAGGAACTTCTGGCGGGTTACTGGTTGCATGGGATCCAAACTCCTTTGATCTGAACCCCTTCCTAATGGTTGGAGGTATCTTTTTAACAGGTAGCTGCATTTCTTCCAAAAAGAACTTGGTGCTTCTAAATATTTATGGGTCGTGTAAAGATCATAAGCTCTTATAGAGTTCTGTAGCAAACAACGGTATCCTTTCTACTCCAAATATTATTATTATCGGTGACCTGAACTTCATTTTATCCTTAGATGAAAACTGGGAGGGTTCCTTTGTTCCTGGTTCGAATGAGTAATTTTATACAGACTTACTCACTTCCAAGAAGCTGGTTGATATTAAGCCGACCAAGTTGGTCCCTACCTGGCCCAACGACTGATCTGGTGAAGATTCTCTCGCTAGAAGGTTGGATATATGCTTAGTATATGAAGGAATGTTGTCCACTGATGGCCTATCTAGATCTTGGGTGGAATATTCCTTCATCTCATATCACGCTCCTATACTTATCCACTTGGAGAACTCTCCTTTGTACAAGGCGTTTCCCTTCAAGTTTAATGCGCTTTGGTTGCGGGATTCTGATTTTGAAAAACTAGTCCATTTAATCTGGAAGGATCCTCGCTTCCTGGTGGAGGGTAACATACAACTATGACTAGTATGGAAAATAAAATAACTCAAGAATCAAACTAAAAACTGGATAAAAGAAGTAAAGGCGCAAAAAAAATTATTACTCGAAAACTTGGAATCTGAAATCGAGTAGCTTTTATTTAAAATTGTTGAAAGTCCCTTATCCATGGATGATGATGGGCTCCTTTGTGAGCTGGAAACTAACAGGAAAAAAATTCTTTGCGAGGAGGAGGAGGCTTGGAGAATCCGTAGCAGAGTTACATGGATAAAGAGTGGAGACTCTAATACAAAAAAAATTCACAAAATGGCCATCTTCAATAGGAACCAAAAACATGTTTGGGAATTAATAAAGGGTAATGGAGACACCCTAATCAATTAGAAGGCGATTAAATAGGAGGCTGTTAACTATTTTAAACAATTTTTTAGAGCAAAAGAAAGAGCCAACTACATTGATCTGGTTAGGATATCCAACCTTTATCCTAGGATGGTGAATGAGGATGAAGTTGAGACTCTCTTTAAACCTGTAAATATGGAGGAAATAAAATCTTTTCTAGAAAATTTTAAAAGCCCAAGCCCTGATGGGTGGACAACAGAGTTCTTTACCTTCTTTTTCGATCTTGTGGGCAATGATCTTATCGATATGGTGGAGGACTCAAGGAGAAAATTCCAACTCCGTGGAGGTATTAATTCCACTTTTATGGCTCTCATTCTGAAGGTAAACAAACCGGTCTCCTTCGATGACTACTGACCAATCTCCTTATGTAATCTTATTTATAAGTTGATCTCAAAAATCCTTGCAAATCGGATAAAATTGATTCTGTCAAAGTGTCTATCTTCAGAACAGTTGTGGTTCCTGAAGGGTAGAAGGATTTAGGACGCAATTGGTTCGGCCCATGAAAGCCTCCACAACATAAAATATATATATATAAAATCTCTGGTATTGAAGTTATATCTTAAAAAATCCTATGATAGCATAGACTGGGAGTACTTAAGGATGATATTGTTCATAGCAGGCTTCAGGGTCAAGCTAATGGAATGGATAATGTGTTGCGTAACTAGTGCCAGTTTTGCAGTTTTGATCAATGGAGAGGTGACGGATTACTTCAAGATTTGGAGGGGGCTTTGTCAGGGATGCCCATTATCCTTGTATCTATTCATTTTGATTATGGAAGGGCTCATCCTGATGTTATCCAGAGGCAACGATGATCACAGTATTTCAGGTATAAAGGTAACAAAGATTTTGAAAATTATCCATTTAATGTTTGTAACACACCCACTACGACATAATAAAATTTTCTCTTTCCCTCAAGGGACAGAATCCCCGAAGTCCTATAGGGGCCTAACACAGGCTAGTTCTTCCCTATTCACCTCCCTGTGATAGTGGGTTAGGACCATAGGCCAAACAAACCAGGTGCCTTTTCGTGTTTCGCGACTTAGCGATACAAGTGAGTCCAATCTTAAAGCTAGAATGGCGAGGGGGCTCCGAAATGAAACCCTGGCCATAGATCTGGGCACGCAGATTCTGGCCATCCAGATCTACCCGCCACTTAACGACAAAGCACTAGCTCCCTTTCTTTAGTCCCTATCTCGATAGGACCACATACACACCTAAATGCAAGCGCCTTTCACAACTAGCGACCTCGCGAGTCGTGAGTCGAAGACCCTCGAATTTTCTTCACCAATCGCCAATACCCGAGATTCTGATATGGTATGGCCCCTTCTTATTAGCGCTCTCCATGCATGACCACCGGCTAGGGCTAACTACTAGCCTTGCTCGCAACTTGCAAGTTCGTGAGTTGAAAGGTTGAACCTCTATGCCCTTCTTTTACAAAACCCCGAAACGCGAAAGTCAGAGAAGGTTTGACTCCTTTCGAGCTTCTCGGAACTCGCAACTTCATGACTTGAGTTGTTGGGCCTTTGTGCTCCTTTCTTACGAGAACCCAAAATACGAGAAGTCAATAGGATGTTGACTCCCATTTCAAACGACACGTGTCCACCACCTGCCACCACTTCTCCCTCTCTCTGGGCATCTTATTGTCACACCACCTGTCAACCACGTGGGTCCCACCAAGCGGACGTGCCACGTGTTGCACAAGCTCTCGCAACTCGCAAGCTCGTGACTTCTACAGTTGAAACTGATTCCCCTCAACCTCTGAGATCCCGATATGCGATATGGCGAGGAGGTCCTGACTCAATGGTTGCTCCTACTTCTCGCTATTCAGGACTTCGTGACTCCAAGGGTTTGGTCTTCCACCTCCAAACTCACGAATCCCTGATACACGATGTATTGAGACGTCAGATACCACGACTATCCTTCCTCTTTGATCAACAGCCTAGATCACATCGCGATCTCACGACTCTGGACTTCGTGACTCAAAGAGCCTGGTCTTCCACCTCCAAACTCACGAATCCCCGATACGCGATGTATCGAGACGTCAAATCCCATGGTTGTCCTTCCTCTTTGATCAATGGCCCAGATCACATCGCGATCTCACAACTCAGGACTTCGTGACTCCAAGAGCTTGGTCTTCCACCTCCAAACTCACGAATCCCCGATACGCGAAATGGTCAGATCTCTGCCACCTGTCCTCCAACATGGATGGTCCCGATGTCTTCGAGACTTTCGTGAAGTAGTCGAGTTCACTCTCTCGCCTAAGTAAAGGTTAAGATCGACGGCTTATAGAGCTCCGATGGGTCCCTAGGATCTACGGTCTAGGATCCCATCGCTATTTGTGAAGGCTGAAAGGGCGAGGTGTTAACGCCTACACTCCTTCTCTAGATTCGTCGGTGTTGACAGGCTTGGGGTATTCTTGAAAGGATTCTGACCATTCATTTACCAAGCGATAGGGTATTTTCTTTCTATATTTGAACTCGCTATCCCTTCTGAGCTTGAATCATGAAGTTCAAACTCTCGGAGCTTTAGGCTCCCATGACCCCGAGACCTTAGAAAGCTACTCTTTCTTGCATAAGGGTTCCTGACCCGGATTGCCTGAACCCTCAGACGGTTCTCGGGAAATTATCCCTGATCTTAATCGAGTCTCTGGTAAGGTTCAGTACGGTTACAAGGTTTATAGGGTAATTCTCGGAAAATAGTACTCTTAAGGGGCCTTCCCAGAATATTACGAGAAACTAAGCAAATAAGACGATTCTTGGTGGAGCGAACTCATGTCCCAGACTTAATCATTTGTGCATAAAACAACTATGGCATGTAAGCATACACGGGCATCCATTCTATCAATTCAAACATTAGGTAAACACTTCTATTCAAAACTATTTACAAGAACATAAAATTGAACATGCAATTATGGCATTAACTTCAAATAACACTTATTAGAAATAACACCAGAGGTGATGCAACTGCTGAGAGGGGTGCTCGTTTCCACCCAATCGCCGGCTCAGCGACTCCCAACGGATTTACCACTAGCCACCCCCGAGCTGAAACCACTATGCTGCGAGACTGCATCTCGGTTTGCCAGTGATCGAGAATGAGGGTTACTCTCCCCCTTCTCTACTATCACTCACTCTGCATATCTCTAGAGTTCTTCCTCCTTCCCTCGCATCTGCCCCCTCCGCGCTTCTTCCTCATGCATTTTCCTCTTGCGAGGTTGCATGTGGTGCGATTTCCCTCACGGTGGTCAGGCCCGAGGCTCCTACGGATGGGCAGTTCACTTCCCCCATCCCTCATTAATTCCCGAGGAGCCATCTACCTACCAACCTGCGAGTAATTTATTTCGGGCCAGCGAGCCGCTCTTGGTTCCTCGGGCCAGTGAAGTCCAAATAGTATTGGTTTCGGTGGAAGTTAACGCCACCTTTCCAGGTGCCTTCCACCACCTTTCTTCAGCCATCATGGTCTCTTTTTCAGCATATCCCCTCTCAACAGTCCTGCAATATATATTCATAATATTATTCACATTCATTGACCTTTTTCACAAGGTCCATTCACATCACACATTCACATTTCTGGGTTTGCCACAATGCTTGGCCAGTATAGTTTTTTTTACAGACTGGGGGAAACATGGTGTTACATGTTGATGATGTTCTTGTAATGTCAAAGGAAGATCTGTTGGAATGGAGAGTGATCTTAGACATTCTTCAAGCTTATTGTCTTGTTTCGGGTCTCTGCATAAACTCTTCAAAAACTACAGTTCACTACTAGGGGCTCGAGGAAATGGAGCTAACTCATTTAAAAGACATTTTACCATTTACTTTTGTTGAATTGAGTTCTGGTTTCAAGTACCTAGGTTACTACCTAACACTGGGAGCTTCAAAAACTGAATATTGGGGCTGGCTGGTGGAAAAGATTGAAAAGAAAATTGCAATTTGGTGTAACAAATGGCTATCGATCAGGGGTAGATTTATCCTGGTAAAAGCAGTGCTAGAGAGTCAACCGGTGTTCTGGATGTCTATGGAGGTGATTCCTAGATCTATCTTAACTAGAATCCATCAGTTAATGTTTGTGTTCCTGTGGAGTGGTCATAAGGCAACGTTTCACTTCCATCTTTGTAGATGGGACCTCCTGATAAGACCAAAACAATGTGGGGGATGGGGGTTCAGAACCCTCGCGTCCTTCAACTCTGCTTTACTAGAAAACACGTTTTGGAGGGTGCTCACTGTTGATAGTATATGGCACATAATTCTATTCGATAAATACCTGGGGGATATTTCGCTTTTTGATTGGCTCCGTAAGTCATCCCACTAGCAGCAAAGGATGTCAAGCTTCTGGAATGGCATGACCAAGAATCTTTTCGTGATACTGCACTGGCTATGATGGAGTCCTGGTTCGGGAAATTCGATTTCTTTAGGCAGGGGCAAGATCATCGGTTTGGAGGACTGATCATTGCTCTCAGATACCCTGCATTTGCACCTGCTCAACAATCAAGTAACAGTTCTTGCCCAAGTGAGATACATCGATAGTGTATCTTCTTTTCCTGGTTGGTGGTGTACTAGCGGTTCCTTGGGTCTCAGTGGTCAGGATGCAATTGAATGGGAATGTTTCATAATTTCTTTAAGGGGCAAAGGTATAGTTCTTAGAAATTGTGATGATTCCTTGGTGTGGGTCAGTGGGGATGCATCGGGTACAATAACAACAAAAAATCTCTATCAGACGCTCATTAACCCTTTTGATTTCCAGTGTGACAAAGCATGGGTTCATAAACTGTGGAAATGGCCAATACAACTCAAAATCAAATTGTTTTTGTGGTTGGCAGTGTATGGTAAAATCCTTACCTGAGAAGCACTTCAGAGGAAAGGTTAGGAAGGTCTGGGGGTGTGCAAGCTTTGTAATTGCAACTCTGAAACTATCAACCATATTTTAATCCATTGTTCATTCACAAAGGCAGTGTGGCTCCGATTATATGAAATCTACCATTTAAAAATCCAGTGGGTTGTCACCACAGTCTCAGACTGTTTTAATGGGTGGACAATAGAAAAATCTGTTCCAGCAAGCTTGGCAGCTATTTCTTGCTGGCACATTTGGATTGAGAGAAATAAGGCTTTATTTGAAGAACTCACTCCCTCTCACCTCTCAGTGGTGCACATGATTTCAGATACCTTCTCTTGGAAGCCAACTATCACTAATCCCATCCCAAATAGAGTTTGTGATATTACTCAGACCGAGGGCTACACTTTGGCTTGTTTCGATGGAGCTGCCCTATCCACTGGGGAGTGTTGTGCAGCGGGTGGTTTTTTCAAGACACGTGCTTTGAGGATTACCAAATGGTTCATAAATTGTGGAGCGGGCACCAACACTAAGGCGGAGCTCATGGGATTGTGGGAGACTCTCACTTTGGCTACGCTTTGGGCGATTGAAAAGATACAAATCTTGGGGGATTCAAAAGTCATTATAGATTGCATTAATCAAAAGGGACAGCTCCATGCGGTGAATATCGAAGGCTGGAAAATAAAAACAAAGGAACTGTCAAGAAAATTTAAAGATATTAGTTTCCATCACATATACAGGGAGCACAATAAAGAGGCTGACTTACTGTCCAAGAGGGCGCTAAAGGAACCTAAAGGTAGACTGTCAGTTTATCATTGGGACAATGGGGAAGAAAGCCCTCTTACTCAACTGAACATCTTCGAAGATTGAGATGATCAAGAAGCTTGTGGAGTAATTTGGTTGTATTGAGGAGAGCTCTATTGATTTCATGCCCTTATTACAATTTATAGTTGTGGTTTTTTGTGTGAACAATTTTGTAGTTTCATTGTATCTAGCATAATCCAAACTGCTCATTTGGTTGATCCTTATTTGTATCGTGCAAAATTGATACATCATTGTAAAATAAATTATACCTTATATAATTTTGAGACATTTTTCTATTGGAAAAAAAATGATAACTTGAACTCTACAAGTTTTACATAAGCAGTAAAACTTCATCTTTTCATTTATTTCTTTTATGTGTATACGTGTCCATATGACGTTTGTTGGACAATTCCATTCCTGCTTTAAAGTTTGTTTGATAGTTTGTGGTGTTTTTCTCTAACTTACTCATTAGACCATCTTCTGATTTCTGTGCATGCGTGTCAAGTTGTAGAGCGTTCAGTACAACCCACGCAGAAAGTTAAAAAAAAAACACCTGGCCATGTGTGTTTAATCCTTATGCAATTTATTCTCTATAAATAAAGACATAACTTCAGAGCGCTAGAGCTGGGCTTTACCTGGATTCATTTTTTCAGAGCCGTCATGATTATATTTAGCAGCCTCCAAACGCGCGTCCAGTGAAACAGCTGCTTTTATTGACCAGTGCCCGATGGTTGTATCGGCGGTGGGCGCGCATAAACGAGCACTGAACTATTTAAAATGTTATTCGTCCCAAAAACAACTACCAAATATCAAGGTAGAGGTACAATGTCTAATAACCCAACCCACTAAAGAGACACACGTTTAATAGTCGGCCTAACTCTACCCATTAATTAGACTAGCATACCCCTAAATCAGGGGAAAGGAACGTCCAAGAGAATACACAGTGGATATATTGCAAAATAAAACTAGAGTGTTTTTTAAGCATGGGTTCATACCTCGATTGTAACTTGATTGTAGATTTAGGTGATAGAAGGACAAAGTCAATTGTTGACTTTGTTGTTGGGCCCTCCCAGCACTTAAATCTACAACCTTGGAGAGTATGCATTTTGTCAAAACCACAAGGAGGGTATTTGTTTAGAAATATTGGAGAGTAAACATAGGAGAAGGTCTCTTGCACAATAATAGAGAGAGTTTGTCTATTGTGTTTATGAAAATTGTCAATTCTAATGTAAATAGTAGAGGAAGGAAGGTACTTCAAGCTCGTTGATTTAATGTAAATATTATGCCCCACACACATAATGACAAAATTATTTAGAGTGAAGAGTTTAAATCTCTATTTTCAGATTTAAATTGGCATTGATTGACTATGTAGACAATGTAGATATAGAAGGAAAAATAATTATGGTTAGAAGTTTCGTTGTAGCAAGAGTAGCAGTAATAGCAACACACGGGGTGGTGGAAATGACATGGAATAAAGGTCTAGGGATTGATTCTTAGTCATTGTGGGGGGCATCATGTGCTCTGCACATAGCACTCTTGAATTCTTTGAGAGAGTACCAGATTGGAATTTATCGACAAATTTACAAAACAATGAGAAACAATTGTGGGCTATGTGTTGAATTCATAGGGATTACAAGGAGTCACAAACAATATGAATAAGAATCACATGTATTTGATGGTGGTCATGTCGAGTAGTCTGAATCAATGATGCAATTAGCTAGCTTGTGAACGTAGTTGTCATTCCTATAATTTAGGGGGCAACTTTGGCCATTTTCATTATTCAACTCAATGTAATCTTGGAACACCATAATTGTACTCGTATTTTTCCAAATGTGATCACTACAATACGAATCAAAGTATAAAATAAAAACAATGTATAAGACTCTCTTTTGAAAGTTTAAAGAGAACTACAAATTGAATGGTTATATATACATACATATTTTTAAGAGAGGTAATTTATAAACTGACATTATTAGGAACCTTTTTCCAATAGAAAATTCGCACAAAATTATATTAGATAATATATATTTTTACATCATCAGGAATCCTTGATCAATAAAGACTAATCCTTCCGATCCACTTGGTCTCACATAAAACTATCAAAATAAGTTGTCCTCAAAGATCTTTACAAAAAGTAAACTATGATCAGTAGTACCAAATACATGGTAGCCCTACACTGAGAAGTGTTAATATATAGAATATTAACATCATATGTTCAGGAAAAACTTTCAATTACCAAACCAATATGTACTGCTCAAAACTACAAAAAAGTGACTATGCTTGGTATTAAAATATATTGATATGGAGAGTTGGCCCCGCATTCTCTCCGTCCCAAGTGAAATATGATAATCTTCCTTTTGTCACCAAGAGAGCTTTCTTTGACAATTGATCTTCCTCCTCATTTGATTCCCTGAAGATGTGTTGGAAGCATATACCTTGGAAAGAATCTGCCAGAACCAAAATTATGAGTTTCCATCCTTCAATATTGATGGCTTGTAGTTTCCCTTTATGATTTAGCCAATCAATTATCACCTTTGAGTCTCCCAAAATCTTAATATATTGAATGTCCAAGTGCTTTGCAATGGTAACAGTGGCCCATGCTCCCAATAACTCCACTTTTGTTTTTGTTCCATCTCCACAATTGAAGTACCATCTATGAGCCTGGGTATTTATGCATTTTATGTTACCCCCTACGCCACATTTCGATCCTCCTACTATAGAGGCTCCATCAAAAAAGGCCAAAGTATAACCATTAATCCGAAAGATCAGACTCTGTCTTAACTTCTGTAATTTAAGTGTTGGGGATTTTTTATTGAGTGCTCCTAAAATCTTGAATACAACTACCCAGGTTGAGGGCGATTTACCATCAAAGAGTAGTTTTTTATGTTCATTCCAAATGAACCAGCATGTCAGGGCCGGCAACCTTTTTGATATTGGCTTGATCTTTGACCAGGAGTTCATACAATCTATAAGAGACGGGTCGACCCATGAGAAATTGAAATTTAGTAGGTGTGCACATTTAGCCCAGACTGTTTTTGCAAAGGTACACTGTATGAATAAGTGAGAGTTTTCTTCCGACTTTTGATTAGAGAGATGGAAAATACTCAGGCCCACCTAGCCTCTCTTTTACAATATATCCCAGGTTAAGATCTTGTTGTGCACATCCAACCAAAAAAATAAAATTACCTTCGGTTGTAACTTCCATTTCCAAATGTTTACCTTCCAGCCATGCCACACCGGGAGATCCTATGTAGATATAATGGCATCATAACATTTTTTTACAGTTAAGTTGACAGAAGGGTCACCACCAGTCCAAAGAAGTGAATCTTCATCATTTTCGTGGAGAGTGACCCCAAATCTATTTAACTCAACAATATAACTATCCCAATCTGAAGAATGAAACCATGTCAGCTCCAAGTCCTCGTCACTCTTCCACACCTTAGCAGAAGTAACAGGATCCCGTGCCACCAATGCTTGTGCTAGGATAGTTACTTGTTTTTTATTTAAGAGAGTGATGGTATCTTCATGGAGAGAAGACCTGTAGCCAATGTTGAGTATCTGATCTCTCCCAATAGTAATAAGATGACCTACTCTTGGTCGCCAGTTGAGCCAATGATCGATAATGGGAATAGTGCGGGTAAGATTGGACCAAATCCTAGAAGCAGAGTTGAAAATGTGAGATGGAAATTTAAGCCAGTTGATTAGTGTTGAATTTTGTAGATATTTATCCATTAGAACCTGATTCCAAATACTTTCATGTGTTAGTACCCTCCATAGGGTATTTTCATTCAAATCCGTATTGAAGTGAAAAAGATTTCAGAATCCCCACCCCCCATTCTTTTTTGGTCTAGATAAGACCTCCCATCTGCATACATGGTACTGTTGAGTTTCAGAATGACCATTCCATAGAAAATGGAACATCACTTTTCTAATATTGTTTATAACTGAGCGGGGAAAAGATTCCATAGACATCCAATAGACAGGCTGGCCTTCCAACACTGTTTTGACCAAAATGTATCTACCTTCCAGAGACATCCATTGATTGCACCATAAGCCTACTTTCTTTGTTAATTTGGACACTAGCCAATCCCAATCATCTGCGCATTGTGACCCTGTCTTTAGGAAGTATCCCAGATATTTGAATCTGAGAGATAGATCACTAAAGGTATAAGGAAGAAGTGATTTGAAAGGGGCCATTTATAACTCCATGAGGCCTTCATAATGGACAGTGGTCTTTGTATGATTAACTGAAAGACCCGAAGCTTTACAAAAGAGGCAAACAAGTTTGTCGATTTCCCTCCATTCAATTAAACTTTCCCTTGACATAATGACAACATCGTCCACAAACAAAAGATGCAAATTTTTTATAGTTCCTTCCTCAAAGCTATTTTTCAGTAATAAGCTGAGACCTTCCATCACTAATATGAATAGTAGGGGTGATAATGGGCATCCTTGCCGAACTCCCCTGCTGCTTCTAAAAAAGTCTGTAGCCTCCCCATTAATTAAAACTGCGTATGATGAAGATGTGACACATGACATGATCCAATTTGTCATTTGGATCCCCAATCCAATTTTTAGAAGGATCAATCTTGAATGATCCCAGTCAATACAGTCGTATGCTTTCCTTAAATCCAGCTTTAATACAAGGGCTTTCAATCTTTTCTTTTTTATGCTATGTAGACTCTCATGAGTTGTGCCTATGGCATCTTGAATACACCTTCCTTTTAAAAAACCTAGTTGTTTATTAGAGATTGACCTACAGAGAAAAGGTTTTAACCAATTGGCGATAATTTTTTATACTACCTTGTAACACAGATTGCACAATGATATTGGTCGGAAATCATCAAAAATTTGATGGATTATTTTCCTTTGGGATGAAAGTCAGGAAAGTAGAATTTAGGCCTCCCACAATAGCACCTAATCTTCTTGATTCATCCACCATAGCGAGGAGATCCTCCCTTACTAGATCAAAGAAGAAAATAAAAAACTCGACTGCCCACTCGTCCGGACCTAGGCTCTTTTCCTTCTTAGAATGAAACAGAACAACTTTCAACACCTCCAAAGTAACAAGAATAAACAAAGAACTAGACTCCTCATCATTTAGCATCTGAGGAAAGTATTCGATTAACTTGCATTGTTCGATTGTATTCGGAATGGGCAGAGCCTTGTAGAAATCCTTGAAATAATGGATGGATGTTTCCTTTAATGCATCTTGTTTAGTTACAATGTCACCGTTCCCACCTTTGATTTCCCAAATATGTTTCCTGACTCTATTGTGGCTAGCAAAATTGTGAAAGTACTTTGTATTATTGTCCCCGCTGGTCATCCAAAGAGCCCTGCTATGTAATCGTCATTGTTCTTCCTCACCTCTTAATATCCCATTCCTTTCCAATTCCAACCGTCGGAGAGATAATTCAGGTAGATGATTTGTTGGATCTCCTACAAGAATTTCTATTGAATCCTTTATGTCTGATTTGAGCGATAATAGCTTTTCTTTTTTCTGATCAGATTCTCTTTATAGCATATTTTTGTTTGTTTTTACAATTCTTGTAATTTCCAAATGATCCTATTATGTTTGCCTCCTTCATAAAGGAATACAGGGTCTTTCCAAATCTTAAAAACTAGATCCAAAAAATCCTTATCATTGAGCCACTGAGCATTGAATTTGTAGGGATAGATCTTATAAGCAGGTGGTAATTCCAATTGCAATATAACTGGCACGTGATCTGAGATAAATGGAAACTCTACCCAAGATCTGTAAAGGCCAATATCAGTTAAAAGATCTTCGGAAATAAGAATCCTGACTAATCTCCTTGCAACCACTCCCTGACTAATGCGACCATTTCTCCATGCCGGAATCAATTTGGTCGGTTTGATGTCGATCAAATTGTTGGAGGAAAAGAGCTCTCTGTAATAATCCTCTGTATTTCCAGTCCCTAGGGAACCTCCCCAGGCCTCATCTGAAGAAATAATGATATTAAAATCCCCCGCTATGATCAAGTTTTTAATAGATAATATACCACTGTCTTTCAATGATTTCCAGAAGGGTTTCTGATCCTTGCAAGGTCCATAAATATTTAGCAAAGCTAACTCCTGATTATTAATTAAACTCCTACCTGTTAACAGAATACCACCCACAGTGAGAAATGGTACCAAATCATATAAATTTGGATCCCAAGTAACTAACAGTCCCCTCGAAGTACCCATTGAGTTAACTAAACTTAATACCCAGGACGGATGGAAAAGATGCATAAAATCCCTTTCTTTCTGATCGTTTACGAAAGTTTCTTGAAGAAATATAATATCAGGATGGGTGTGGTCCAAGAGATAGTGAACTAAGACTACTTTGAGGGTGCCTCATATCCCTCTTACATTTAGGGATAGTAAGAACATCACTTTTCCCTTGCCAGGGCTTTCATCACTTTAAGAGGCCCACTGTCAGTGGATGAAGGGACAGACTCAACAATCTGTAAAGTTTTTTGTGCCAATTTTTTCCAACTACTTTGTGCTTTTAAGGGAGAGAGTTCTATGCCTAGTCCCCTAGACGAAGAGAAATCTTTCCCATCCCTCACCGGTTGATACTTTGAAGTAGTTTCCTCTGAGAGTGACGCAACATCAGGGAGTGCCTTTCCCAGGTAGGTAGGCAATTTTATAGAAACATTGTTATCCCTAATCAAGGGAATCAGGGAATCAAGCACTGTGTTGAGAGAGGACTCATCCTCCTCGGGTTCTCTATATCCAGGCTCCATTATAGTGTCAGTCAATTCATGAGGGGAAGGGGAAGGTGTCATACCTGGTTCCCAAGAGCTAAACAACTAAGGTAGGCTAATCTGAGAAGTCCCTGCGAGTATGATGGATGGTAAAACAATGATTTCAGTAATAGGGTGATCGATAGTCATTTGTGAGGGTGGTAATAAATCAGGTAAGGGGGGTGATGACACCCTTGCAGAGGCATTTACGCCTAAACCCCCTTCAGAAATCTTAGTGGCTAGTGAAGTAGATGAATTTAACCATCCTGAATTTTCTAATGCATCCCTTTCCCAAAGAGTTAAAGATGAGAAAAGTGTAGGACATAATAACTTCAACTTACTCGTAAGTGAAGTCATCGTTTCCAATGGAGGACTGGGCTCAGAATCATAATGAATAGGTGCATCCCCAAAAGAGTCCACTTCATTCATATAATCCGAGGGATATTCATGAAGTAGGGTATCTTTAGACTTATCATCTGTCACCTTACCACTGCAATCACGTTGAAGGTGGCCGGTACAGCGGTACCAACTGCACCTATATGGTATACCCTAATAGTTTAAATGTTGTTTTATATGACGTCCTCACCATTCGATATCAAGCAGCTCTGGGAGCCCACCATGAATATCAACTTTCACTAATATCCGCCCAACTTTTTAAGTTGAGTTTACTAAAGCCAAAACATCCAGAGTGATAAATCGACCCAAAGCATCTGCTATTGCCTTCAAATCCCCCTCGTTCTAGAGGTGTATAGGGAGAGCCGAGACTCAGAAAGAGAACCTGTAAATGTCTTAGTTGAAAATGCTCTATCTGTGGATCAAATGCTACCCTCCACTGCTTCAACATTAGGCTGTTGTTGCCCAAAACCCATAAGTTGTTCAATAGTAGAAAAGCATCCTCCAAGGTTTTTCAAATGAAACCCATCCATCCCTTTGTGAGGTAGAGAAGCTCAGGAACATACCCAAGAATAGGCTGCCAAGTTTGTACAATTCAGTGAGAGACATGACTAGTTGCCAAATAGGAGTAAGACAGTCTCTCTACCAAACCACATGGTGCCAATCTACAGGTCTCTTCAAGACCCACATCCACCCCCAACACCATCCTCCGAACTCGCTTGTTAGCCTTCCACACTTGCTTCTGAACCCTAGTCAGATGAGAGTTTTTGTGTGTAAACCTATGTCTACCAGCCAATGCAACCCCCTTAACCCCCAGATTTGGATGTAAAATAGTCTTCGGTCCACGCGGATGAAGAAAAGAGTTTGTAGCTATAGGTGAACCAACAAAAAAAAAATTAGCATGAGTAATCGTAGGAGTCGGAGAGAAACCGGGAGAAGCTGTCAAGGACAAAGCATTAGTGCCTCGACAATGAGACAACAATGTAGAAGTGTGATTTGATGTGCCAGATTCCACACCCAATGAAGCTGCCTTCTTGAAAATACCTCCCCTATGCCACTTTGCCTCGTCCGTCGGGTTCATTAGTGTCATGACATCTCCTAGTATGTCAACATTCGCTACCAAATCCATGGTGCTAGCATCTGTTAAGCACTAAAATGATGACTATAACATGTTATTAATGTAAGGTAAGGGAAGACATGCTGGATTAAGGAACTAATCCTCAAGGTTTAGTGATAACACTTGCACAAATCACAAAGTAATGACACTAAACAGGCTCACCATGAGTAGGTGTGTAATATGACCCCCACAAGGTAAGTAGGTAATCGCCAACGAAAACAAGGTTCAGTTTCCGAAAAAAGTAAATAAAAACTGGGGCCCATGTTTAGAGAAGCTGAGTACTCAATAAAACACCCTCCAGAAACACTAAAGGCAGGGAAGGAAAGGAGGAAGTGGAAAAAAACTAGATAGTTCTAAAAATTGACAATACTAATTCTTTAACTCCCCATCTCAAGCCAAAAAATGAAAACACACTTCGACTAAAAGTTGTCTAAGGCTTGGCCAATCTCCTAGTTGTCGCAGATCTGCCATTGTTGGTACTCAAAATTCCCGCCCAGTTGCAGTTTCAAATTTCCTCCTCCCGTTACAGATTCATTAGTTAGCATATATAGGAACTGATATGAAAGTGGCTATATATACGTATATCTTTTTAAAAGAGGAAATTTATAAAGTGTCATTAGTAGGAACTTGATATGAAAGTGTAACAAGATTGGTATGGAAATGTAACTTGCTTATGACATTTTTTTTTGGATGTCGATGCTTCATTTTCACCTATTTACTCTATTTTACCTATTTCT
>ML780449.1:504009-514052 GCA_009831015.1 Picea engelmannii | reverse complement strand
CTTGAGGCCCATTGACATCACAGGTGGGTCATCTCGCATCGGTTAACAACATTCATCAATGGCTGGTAATCCGATGATTTCTGTTTGTGTTCGACTCCAGAACATCTATTCACACAAATCATACTTGTACCATGGGTGAAGCTGTGAAGCTATGGAAGACATGATTTCAGTTGATCTTTTTCAGGCCAGAACAAAAGTAAGGTTCAGGGGTCATCCTAAGATAATCTGCTGTTATACACAGGAAGTTTTTTTTTCTCAGAATGGTATTATTTGTTCAAATTCTTCTGCATATTCCTGAGTGTTCCAGTAGTACCAGTCAGTACCAGCACAGAGTCATCAGTTACAGGTTCATCAGAAATACCAGAGCAACTACAATGTTCGCGCCCTTCAAATCCAGACTTAAATTCAAAAGACAATTCCACAGCAAGCCTTGCATAACAATGGAGATAGGTAATGTAACTCAGGTGCGTTTAGTTCATATTGATTTATTGTATTAATTTGTATACTAATAGTTGAACTAAGGGTACCTTAACTACTCCATAACATTTCATCATTTCCACGACCTGTACTTAATGAACTAAACCTCCATGACATTTCATGTCATAAACACGCACCATTACCGGAACTAAGTTCGATTTGACTCAGATATGATAAATCTACACCCTCGTACGACCTTCATCATTTACCGACACCCTATCTATCTCCACAACAATTCAAATCTTCTCATATAATTTTCCTCCCAACCGTTCCTTTCATCCCATTCTCGTCCCTCGTCGCCCTCATCCAACCTTCTTTGCCTACCGACAGACTTCCCCTATGATGCCAAGAAGAGCCATGGTAGCCAACCGCCACGAACCAGAAACATACGCCGACCTGGAAGCCCTCCCGGAGTATGGGGCAACTAGAGATATTTTTAAGCAAGCAGGGTGGGAGCCATTTCTGAAGAAGTTCGATGGGTATAACGATGCAATAACACTCTAGTTTGTGCTGCATTTTGAGGGTGGGACCACCAAGGTGGGCGAACTTGAGTTCGAGGTCACAGAGGAGTTCATTGGAGAGGCAATTCAATTTCCCACCACAGACCAGAGGTGGACGAAGGGACAACTGGTTGATAAAAATATCTGTGCGCAGCTGTTGAAACCTCAGTACCGGGAAACAAAATGGTCTGAGGGAACGTCGCGGTCTTGGCTGGAGCCACAGTGGGCTCAAGTGTCGGTCATCCTCCAGCGTTACCTAACGTGTGAGGGTCGATATACCATCATATTCCCCTACCACATGTGACTTCTGTTACACTTCACAGGTACTCTGCTGAACATACCCTATTTCTTGTTGAAAAGTTTAAAAAGGATGGCCGAACAGGTCCAAAAGGCTAATGAGTTTCGGGGGAGTTTATTTCACTTTGGTCTAGTTAAAATATTGATCACATCTGCACTATCGAAGAAGAAAGAGACTTGGGACCTATTCACTGTAAAAACCCTCACCTGTGCCTAGTCTAAAGCTAGGAATGTGAAGCTTGTTTCCCCACACAAAGATTTGAACTCCAAGAAAAAGAAAGTCAAAACCCTGACTAAAGACCATGTTGGGGACCCTGAGCCCGAACCTCCAATTGATGATGAGGTAGAAACCAATACTGAAACTGGGAAGGCCACCACACCTACAGAGGTGAACATTGAAGTCCCGAGTTCTCCCTTAGCTGCCGAGAACATAATTGATGTGGAGGAACTAGCTGAGTCGACTGATAAGCCTAGAAGGAACCCAAAAAGAAAATGTAAAAGTGTATTGTCGGGAATGGACAACTCGGTACCCAGTTACCCTCGACAAGAGAGATTGGAAAGTATAGATGGTCACGAGGAGGCCCCAGAGCCATCTAATATGACCTGTACTTTGTCCCAACTCATTCGAAAGAACCGTAAAACAAATAGGCAGGCTACTAAACCCAGAGGAAATGTGCAGAGTAAGTCCGTTCAAGTACCAACCGGTACCCCTGTTCAGATGCCAAGAGATTCCACCCCTGAACCCGATCTAGTTGACACTTCTGCACTCAGCCCAACTCATCCAGATCCAATTGACAACTATGAACTCAACCCAGATCGTAATTTTGATCCAGTTGATACTTATGAATGCAGCCTAGATGCATTCACTCCTGAATTCAGTTCAGACCATAATTCCGATGGATTTCACACCCCTGCTCAAAGTCTCGAAGAGCTCACTCATGCATCTAGTCCTTCACCACAGCCAGGACAAGGTCAAACAGTTGGAACCCACTGTGAGATCTCCTCTAGTCGGTCCTTGAAACCAATGGTGGCGAAACTAGAGAGCAAGAACAACAGATTGAAGGAAAAGTTGCATGAGTACAGTGTATTGGACAGACATATTAAAACCGAAAACGAACTCCTGAAGCTCAGGGTAACTCACCTCTTATCCAAAGTTGAAAGGCTAAAGTAGAGGAATAAGGATATTTTCAAAAGGAACAAACAACTTCAGAGGATTGCTAGGAAGCATGTTATAATCAACGGGGTCCTTAAGAAATAAATTAGGAATCTGAAGAAGCAGGAGAGGCTACAAATGCTGGTTGCAGCCGCTGCAACCCTCTGATGGCTACCAGTTTTTTATTTTTGTTGCCTGAGGACAGGCAAGGACTTCAGTGTGGGGGCATGTTGGTCTCCGGTTTTGATCATGTTTTTTTGCCTATATTATATTCCACAGACCTCCATTTATATACCAGTACCACCCTTTTGGCCTTGTTTTGACATAATTGACATCTCCCTACCATTCAATGGGGTTACTTAAGGTATTACTTCTATTTTTGGAACAGGATGCCAGTACCAGGTACCAACTCATACCCGTGGAGATACCAATGGAGCCGCTCAATATCTGTGCATTATGGTTCGAATGGGAGACAGAGAGATTCGCATGAAAGCTGGAGTCATCGCCACAGGGTGCCTGAAGGCCTAATGATAAAACTGGGATGTTAATTCTTCATCGTTCACACTTCGTGACACTACGTGTCACAAAGATGTGAAGTACGTTTTAAAACTTGATTTCAGGCTATTTTCGGATCGGGGATCCGTTTGTTTTATGTATTGTTGCTTTAAGACTGTTATGAAGAGAGGATATATAAAAACCTGAGAACGGGTTGGACTATGTTATGCAATGAACCTATATTTCTGAATACAAAAACTGTTGTTGCGTTATGGTACTCGACTGTCATACGATCTGAGTATTTTTCTTATGAGTTAATGAGCGTGAAGTTTGCACTATGTTTGCATAGCATGATTGAATAGTCGGCTCTAGTTATTATTCACAGTGTTTGTGCCATTTATTTGGGCCCGCCAAACCGGTGCAAGCCGCTACTTTTATTCTGTCATAGATTTAGCTTTACTCTGTCATAGATTTAGTTCATTTCAGTGTTTTAGAACTTGCATACGAGGTAGCTTAATGTTCATAGATTTAGTTGTTTCAGTGTGTTAGCATTTTCTTACATGAATGGTATATCTGCAGCTCATAGTGTGTCATCGATTTAGTTGTTTCAGAATCGTGTTTATCTATTCTTCAATTGAATCGTTCCAGTGTACTGTTATCCTTGACGTTGCTGAGCATTGAATGCACAACTGATGCCTGTAGGGTTTAAGAGTATGAACGTGGTTTGTTTGGCTTCTCATTTTCAATTAGAATATCACTTAGAGATTGAGTGAGCTTTGCTTTGTTAGATAGTTAGTACCCTGCTTAATTAGAATAGTTAGATTACAGTTAAATTAAAGGAAGATCCTGATACCAGTAGGTAGGGTAGTACTCTGTTTTCCTGTAGACAGATTTCGATTGATTTTGATAACCAGATTAAATGCATTTGAGAAAACACTCTTTTTGTCGTAGATTGAATAGAAATGGTGATGATAGATGACTAAAAGTGGTGGTGAAATAAACTTGTGAAGTCATACTTATGAATGGAAATGGAAGCACCAACATTTAAACATAAGACTGTTTTCTGTTGATGACTTAAATAGGAAATGCTAAGTTTCAAGATCGTCATTAAGATTCAAGTTCTCAGAATAAGTTTATGTTTTCTTTTCAGGATAGCCTTTAGATAGGAATTAGCTTACCTGCACATACAGTGTATCAGCTCAAAGTTTACCAACCCTGGTTTGACAATTTAGTGTTTCAGGTCATTTAAATCTTCAATTTAGTAGCCTGACATATGTCTATGCAAAGCTCTCTTTCCAACCTTCTATTTTCCATCGTACTTTAGATTCAATGTGAAATGAAAGGTTACTTTGGAAAATTGTATCTACTTATCTTACAAGAAACTAGTAAAGGACTCTTAGACCATATGTACATTCTTAAGCCAAGTTGTGCAGTGTGCCCATTCTTAGCCTAAATAGTACTTGATCAGTTAGTCTTTAAACCTAGGAGGGAGAATGTTTTTCAAATCCTCAAAAATGCTATCTAAAAGTCAGATACCTTTATTACATTATTATTAACCATTGATTTTGTTGATGTATAAACTCTTTCTCTTTCCTTTTGATACATATTTATGAGCGGAACGTAATGAAACAAAAATCTATAACATTAATAAAGAGGTATAGTGAACAATAAAAGAGATAAAGTGAGACTTAAATTCTATTCATTAAAGAGATCTATTGAAACTGTAAAATGTAGAATGAAAACAATCTTGCTCAAATTGTGGTAGCTAATCTCTTAAAAGAGATGTGGCGGATAAGCGCATTCATCTAAGAACATTACAATGAGGCCTCAAAAAAATTTTAGCATCAAGAAGTAATAAGAAAACCCTAGACATCCAAAAACCTAACCCTAGTAGATGAAGCGCCAAAAGTCATGTGGGCCCCAATGGGGTAAGTTGGTACATCAACTTCTCAGGGTCGTAACTTTTGCATACAATATTCGTTTTAGGCACACAATAGCCTGTTGGAAAGTTCTATCCAAGGAATACACATTTTTCTGTCACACTCTAACTCTATTTACAGTGTGACTGTGGAAAGCCCAAAAATATGTTGTTTAGGGCCTCAAAACGACCCCAGACGTTTAGGAGCCAAAAATCTAGAAAAAAATTACCAAGATGTGAGCCGGTTGGCCACCGATATCCACATGGATCAAATATTCCCCCTTAGGAAGCAATGTTCTCCATTTCATTGAGTTCCCCCATTAGACGAGGAAATTTCTATTGAATTTGGCCACGGGTGAGTCACTTGCCTTGGTGCAGGAGCTACCTTGCTTTGACAACATGATAAAGTTGAAGCTTCTGATGGTGAGTACCCTTGACCTATGTGTCCATGATATGATCAGTGGATTCCTATTCCATGTAGTCAGGGTTGAGCTATGTCGGTTTTAACTATTTTTTTATCTCTAAGGTGTCCAATAATGGTGGAAATCATGGTCAAATGAGGTCCACATTAAACACTGGGTACAATCCAAGGAAGGGTGGAATGTTGAGCTCAAAAGAATTGTCACCCACAACCTTGGTGATGATGTAAGGTTCATATCAGAGTGGAAGAAGTTTCCAATGGGGTCTTATAAGGTGTTCTTTTGCAAATGCAACCAAACTTTATCTCCCACCTGAAACTTGTGTGGCACCTGTTGTTGATCATGGCGCTTATTGTCCTTGGCATTGGACTTCTGAAAAAAATCATGAACCTGTTGGAGGATGTGTTGGATTCGTTCAATGAACATGGTATCTTTTTTGGCTTTGGTTTGAACATGGGAGGATTCTTCCTGTGTGGATGCAAGGGGTAGTGCAACATCCATGGGACCTGATGGTTGAAATCCCAACCCCACCTAAAAGGGGTGGTGGTTGGTTGAGCTATGTGTGGCTCTATTGTAACTGTGTTGAACATAGGGTAGAATCTCATCTGATGTGCATGGATTCTTGGAATTGTACATGCATAATATATGCACGATCATCTTGTTGACGACCTCATTTTGGGCATTTGTTTAGGGGGGGAAGGTTGTGTATTTGGTGAGCTTGGTGTCTAGTCGTGACCAGAGGTTCGAAAAAAATGTGCTGAGGAACCAGTTGTTTTGATCCAAGATGATGTTTTATCACAAAATTTACCCACACTCATTCGAAGCAGAGCTTGGCAGTGGCCTCGGCCGTGGTGCTCTTCTTGCAAGTGACTAGAATCACTATCTTGGAAAATCAATCAACAACCACAAAAAAGTAGTCATTTCCCTACTTGGTTGAAGGAAGGCCTGACATGTAGTCCATCGAGATAGATTCCCAAGGCCTGTTGGGAGTAGGAAGAGGGTTGTACATTCCTTGTTTCTTAATGGCTGATTTGATAATGGTGCAAGCTGTGTAGGACCTGATATACCTGTTGATATCCTGTCGAAGTTTCGGCCAATAGAAATGTTTCTGCGTCACTGCCACTATCTTTTATGCTGATGTTTTGGTAGTTGCCGGAGGATCTTTCCTTCCTATATGAATTTTATTAGATGTGGATAATATTCTAGAAGAAATAGATCCATTGGACAAATGTTGAAATACCCTAGAAGAGAAGTCGACCGAAAAGAATAAAGTATAATGAAAAGACACCTTCCCAGAAATGAAGTCCGCCCAGCTATAAGGATAGGAAGACTATAAATAGAAGGCACCTTAGCTCATTTTTTCATTCACCCACACTCTCCCAACTACATAGAAGCAAGGTGCAAGTTTGGAGAAGGAGACACATTTGCTGTAGTGACTCGGTTTCTTCTTGTTCAATATTTTGGTATCTCTCTCTTCTGTGCTACTCCTCAAGGAGGTGTGCTACCTTTGTATGGTGTTGTTGCTGTAGCTGGGGTGGTATTTCTGGTTGAGATAGCACTTGTGCTAGGGTTTATTTTATTGGACTTGCTCTATGAATAAAATCTATCTAAGAAAGGTTGTTGGATTTTTCCCCCATTTGGGGTTTTCCTAGGATAAATCTCTTGTGTTCTTTTTGTCTCATGTTTATGCTGCTATTGCTCAGTCATGATATATGTATGTTAATGATGACGAATTAAAGAACACTAGTAACACTAATTCTCTGTAAATAAGGAAAATCCAACATGGTATCAAATTTGGTTACCTTTAGAACAATTTGACCACTGGAAGGAAGATCGCTACAACAGCACCTTGCAACTGCAATTCTTTGTCAAGCTCGTTAAGAACTATCCCAAGGAATTTGGGAATAATTCCTTCATAGATAAGTGCACTCTAACCTAGATCACCCCCTGAAACCCTCAACGTGCAGTTTGGTGAAGTTTGAAAAATCGAGGTTTTTCAGTGCTAGAGTTTCTACTGACGAAAATGTCAACCAGTATGAGAGTTGAAGATAGATTGGATGGAGAAGATAACTTCAGATATTGGAGTCATAGAATAAAACTAATTCTATAAGAGAATTAATTTTTGGATCATGTCAAGAATATGCTTCCAGAACCCGAAGATGAAGAAGCAAAGGAAAAGTTCAAGAAGAATGAGGTCAAGGCCAAGAGGATCCTGGCAGACTCAACCAATGATCACATGATACCCAATGTATCAAAACTAAAGACTGCAGAGGAGATATTTGATTCCCTAACCATACTTTATGAAATAAATAAAACCAATCGAAATTTTACCCTTCGACATCAACTCAGAAATGTGACTATGAACAAGTCAGAGATGATAACCAACTTCTTTACAAGGATCTCATAGATCAAAGACCAATTAGAAGCCATTAGAGATCCAGTATAATATGATAAACTAGTAACCACTACGCTAAATGGTTTCCCTCCCTCTTGGGACCCATTTTTCCAAGGAATTTGTGCAAGAAGGAAGTTACCCAAGTTTGACAAGTTATGGGCAGATTGCTCTCAAGAGGAATCTAGATTGATGTCCAAGAAACAAAAGGTACATGATGAGGAAAACCAAGCACTTGCAGCACAAGTGAAGAAGAGAAAGGAAAGAGAAGAAGGAAATCCAAGGAGTTCTAAGAAGCCACGTCGTAATAGGGATATGTCAAAGTTTCAATGCTTCAATTGTAGGAAGATGGGACATTTTGCTGCACAATGTCCTCACAAACATGAGAAGTAAAAGAAGAAGAAGCACCATGCACATGCAGATGATGCTGAAGAACACAAACCCAAAGATGAATAATTTGTATTCATTTCATCACTCACTAGAACCATCACTCAAGGAAGCGATACCTCGCTCATAGATAGTGGTGCTTCTAAGCATATGAATGGATTCATAAACTCTCTATCAAAATTAACAGAAAAGGACTCCTCACTTCAAGTGGTTCTTGGAGATGATTCCAAGCATGCAATCAAAGGTCTTGGAGAAGAATCCTTACAATTTAACTCAGGTAACCCTCTTTCAATTAAAGATATACTATTTTTACAAGGCTTAAAGAAGAATCTTCTATCTATTTCAGCTTTAGAAGATAAATATTTTAGGGTGGCTTTTGTGGATGGCCAAGTCCTTCTATGGCCCAAGAATTCAAGCGTAAATAAAGACACTGTGATTGGTGTATGTTAAGCCCTAATATTGGCTCATTGCCCCTTAATTGGGGCATATTAGATTAGTAATGTTATTTTATTTATGTTGGATTTATTCCATTAGTTGTAATTATACCTCCTAGTCTCCTATATATACCAAGGAGACATTTTCATTTGGAATCATCTTGTACTTGAACATTTATGTGGGGTAAAAGGAGGTTTCCCCCTCGAAGAGGCTTATTATATGAAATTATCTCTTTTTCAAGATGTTGAGTACTTATTTTGAGGTTTTTCTATGCTATATTGATATTTGGTTCTTAACATATGGTATCAGAGCTCAAGGTCTTGGGGTTTCGCTTCTACATCTGAGACAGCATGGAATTTTCACTATAAATTTTTTTCTACAATGATTTAGAAGGAATGGCTTGGAGGATATTTAGTAGATAGATCAAGGTACGTTGGGTTACAATTTCATCTCCTGAGGCCTTATACTTTCAGAGATACAACCTTTTTAAGATAGGGTTATGGAATCATCCTGAATTGAGCCATTGCGGAATTTTCGCTATAAATTTGTTTTTGTAATGTTTCAGACCTTGAAATCTGAAGGATATTCTCAGAAATTAGTAAGGTATATGTGGTAGCAATTTCAGCTTCCGGGCCATCTTAAATTTGTAGATACACCCTGTGGAATATAGGGTATCTGACTAGTCCTATTGTCTAGTCTCAAGTAGGTGTTCTAGGTAAAACAATCATAAATTCTTCCTAGAGTATCCAAATTGAGTGAGACTAGTTGCATTGGATAGTGGACAACCTGTAGTAGTTCTGGTACAAGTTTCATAATTTTATGTCAATTATTTTATATCAATTATTTTTATATCATCAAGTTGTAGGGAAGTTACTGTAAATTCCACTTGGCACATCCAATTTTTATCAGACCTGGGGAATTGAAGAAAAGAAATATCAGAGACCTACAAAAAATAAAAGCTCATACTCAGAAGGGCTGAAATTTTGGAGATACAATAAAAGGAAGATTGTCTAGCAGAACCACCTCAAAATCAAGGTTTAAAGTGATACTTAGCCAACATGCGACCAAAAAAGGGAACTTCTACACCAAATAAGCCTCCAGACAATCCTACTTGGACTCTTGATGAAGGTGAAGAAATGCGTAGGGACATAAATGAACTACAAAAGAATATGGATTCAATGGAAACTAAGTTGGATACTAAGATGGATTCAATGGAAGCTAAGTTGGATACTAAGATGGATGGTTTAAAAGGGGAGATCATGGAAGGATTGAAAAAATGTCTAATAGAGAGGACACCTGAAAGTGAAAATGTATCCCATGAAATTCATGATGAGAATACAAGGAAGGTGAATCAAGAATGGAGAAACTCCAACTTTGGGTTGAAGAACAACCACGTTCCTAAGATCGATATGAGAAAGTTTGATGGCAAGGACCCAATCACATGGATACTTCAGATGGAGCAATTCTTTGATCTACATAATGTGCCACATACACAAAAGGTATGAATTGCTTCTTTGTATTTAGAACCCAATCAATTTGTATGGTATCGATGGCTTTGTTCTCACAAATC
>ML780449.1:471462-500998 GCA_009831015.1 Picea engelmannii | reverse complement strand
TTTGTCTCTGATAAACAAACACAGTGGTTCAAATGGTTACCCTTGGCAGAATGGTGGTATAACACTTCCTTTCATACTGCAACAAAAATGACACCCTTTATGGCACTCTATGGATACCACCCTCCTTCCATCACTTCTTCTCTGAAATAAAAATTTAAGGTTCAAGCAGTGGAAGATCACATCGAGCATCAACAACAAGTTCTCCAAATCTTAAAGGACAACCTGACCATGGCACAAAATCGCATGAAACAACAACCAGATGAACATCATAGTGAAATAAGTTTTGAAGTAGGGTATTGGGTGTTTTTAAGACTACAACCATACAAACAAATGTCCCTCAAGCAAGACAAGAAGGATAATAAATTATCACCAAAGTACTATGGCCCTTATAAGGTGTTGCAAAAGATTGGTACTATGAAATACAAATTGGAGTTGCCTGCATCTTCACGAGTACACCCAGTTTTCCATGTTTCATGCTTAAAGAAGGTTATAGGTGACAAGATCCCAATTCAATCTATATTTCCAGAACTTGACGAGGAAGGAAAAATCATATTGGAGCCTGAAGCCATCACTGACACAAGAATTTACTAGCTGAGGAATAGATCCATTTCAGAGTATCTCATTAAATGGAGGAAACTACTGGCTGAAGATTCCACTTGGGAAGATGAGTCCTTTATACAGAAGCATCCAGAGTTACTCAAGCATTGTGGACATCACTTGTCTCAAGGGGAGGGGCATGTTAAACCCTAATATTGGCTCATTACCCCTTAATTGGGGCATATTAGATTAGTAATGTTATTTTGTTTATGTTGGCTTTATTCCATTAGTTGTAATTATACCTCCTAATCTCCTATATATACCAAGGAGACATTTTCATTTGGAATCACCTTGTACTTGAACATTTATGTGGGGTAAAAGGAGGTTTCCCCCTCGAAGAGTATTATTATCTAAAATTCTCTCTTTTTCAAGGCGTTGAGTACTTATTCTGAGGTTTTGCTATGCTATATTGATATTTGGTTCTTAACAGTGTCCGAGAGGGAGGACTATATAAGTTGAAGGGACACCAAGAACAAGCCCTTATACACAATAGTGTTAGTTCCAATGAACTATGGTACCGAAGGCTTGCTCACTTGAACTATAGATCATTACCATTTTTGAGAAAAATTGTTATAGGTCTACCAGAAATCCAAATAGACCATAACAGAGTATGCAAAGGTTGTGCACTTGGAAAGAATGTCAAGGGAATATTTAGGTGCAGTGATAGTAGATCCAAATGTATTTTGGAAATAATACACTTCGATGTATGTAGGCAGATGACGGTGCCATCACTTGGCAACTTTGTATACTATGTGTTGTTCATAGACGACTATTCCAGGAAGACATGGATCTACTTCTTGAAAGAAAAAGATGAAGTCTTTAACAAGTTTCAAGAATTCAAGGCTTTAGTTGAGAATCTCTCTGAGAGGAAGATTAAAGTTTTGATATCTAAAAATGGAGGTGAGTACACCTCAAAAGAGTTTAAATAATTTTTCCAAGAAGTAGGGATTAAGCGGGAGCTTACAACTCCCTACAACTCACAATAACACTGAAATGGTATAAGAATAACAATAGAAATAACACTTTGAATCTGAAAGCAATGTTCACGGGCCTCTTCGAGGGGGAAACCTCTAGTTGAGCATAGCTCTATTACAATAATATCCAAGCTAGGGTTCTCATACCCTCGACTCCTATTTATACTAAAAAGAAGCATCTAGAGGAAGATCCTTCTAGAAGCGAAAGCTTCTATTAGGTCTTCTTACATTCACCTTATTCTATTTTATTGAAAGGCCTTATTAATATTGACCTTTATTACATCCGAATATATTGTTCTACCTATGTGCAGGTTAGGACCCTAATATGTCCGCCCCCTTAAAAACAACCCTGTCTTCAAGGCTTGAGATGAGGAAATTGCTGCAGAATGGTAGCTAGTTCCCAAGTGGCATCTGCTGGAGTTGTATCTTTACACTGTACTAGCACTTCCTTGATGGTTCTCTGACGTAAGAAACGGTCACTCTAGTCCAAAACTGCTTCTGGCTATAGCCAAATGGATCCTTCTTCAACTAACTCTGGAAGGTTGGTTTGAATTTGGCACTTAGCTCCAATCACCTTCTTTAAGCATGAAACATGAAAAACATGATGTAGCTTCAAATTGTTGGGCAAAGCTAACTAATAGGTGACTTGTCCCACACGCTTGAGTACAATATAAGGACCATAAAATTTGGGCACTAGCTTCTGATGATGCTCGACCTTGAGGGAAGTTTTCTTGTAAGGTTGTCGTCGAAGAAACACCTGATCCCCTTCTGTAAATTGACGTTTAGAGCGACCTTGATATGCTTATTGATTCATGTGATTCTGTGCCATGACCAAATTCTCTTTGAGGGTACGGAGAATATCCTCTCAAGATGTAAGTGTTAGGTCAACCACCTGGACCTTCGAGGCACCCGGTAAGTATGAGAGAACTGAAGGTGGATTTTTTCCATATACCGCTTCCAAAGGAGTCATGCGTGTAGTTGTATGGTATGAAGTGTTGTACCACCATTCAACTAGGGGTAACCATTGAGCCCACTGATTTTTTTTTTCCGAGGCAAAACACCTCAAATATGTTTCCAAACACTTGTTGACAACTTTTGTTTGGTCATCAGTCTGGGGATGATAAGTTGTGCTGAGATGCAATTCGGTGCCATGTATATTGAACAGTTATTGCCAAAAATTTCTTGTGAAAGTTAGGTCACGATCAGAAACAATAGAGTGCGGCATGCCATGAAGCTTGAAGACCTAATCCATGAAAAATTGAGCCACCGTGGATGTTGTAAATGGGTGTTGAAGGGCACAGAAATGAGCATACTTGGAAAGGCGATCAACAACCACCATGATGACGGATTTATTTCCTGATTTGGGTAATCCGGTAATAAAATCCATAGAGATATCCTTCCAAATAGCAGGTGGAACAGGGAGCGGTTGTAGTGTGTCCGGCGATGGACTGTTTCTCCCTTGTTGCATTGACACACATCACATTCAGCTACAAAATTACGAATGTACTGTTTCATACCATCCCAGGAAAAGGAACGTTTGACCCTGTCATAGGTTTTGGTGAACTCGGAGTGCCCTACTATGGGTGTAGCATGAAGCTTAGAAAGTACCATGGATTTAAGCTTTGATTGTTTACTTAAATACAAATGGCCTTTGTATCAATGTTCCTCATGGAGCCAAGAGTACCCTGGGGAAGTTGGAGCCTTGGAATGAAATTGTTGGATCAACTGCGAACTTTTGGGATCTTGTAGCCATTCCTGGCGAGCGGCTTGGACCCAATTTGGTACAATGAATGAAAGAGAGAAAAGGGATCCTTAGTCTTCATATTTTTGGGAAAGTGCATCTGCAACCACATTGTCTTTGTCTTTCTTATAAATGAACTCATAATCATATCCAAAGAGTTTAGTCACCCATTTTTTTTGTTCTAGGGAGGAAATGCATTGTTCCAGAAAATACTTGAGGCTTTGATGGTCTATATTAATTTGGAAACGTTGCCCCAATAGATAAGGATGCAACAGATCCATGACATGGAGAATAGCCAACATTTCCTTTTCATAGATGGATTTGCCCAGATTTTTTTCAAATAGTTGCTTGTTGGTAAAGGCCAAAGGTCGACCCTCTTGCATAAGGACAACACCAATTCCTTTCCCTGAGGCATCACATTCCAACACAAAGGTATTTGTGAAATCGGAAAGGGTGAGAAATGGAGTGGTGCACATGGCCATCTTCAAGGTCTGAAAATCTTTAGCAGTGGCTGGAGTCCAAGTGAAAGAGTTCTTTTTGAGGAGAGCAATGAGAGGTGTTGCAATCTTCCCATAATTCTTAACAAACTTGTGATAATACCCTATTAAGCCTATAAATCCATGCAATCTATTAAGAGTCTTTGGGTGAGGCTAGTCTTGCATAGCGTTAATCTTTTTAGGATCCACCCTGACACCATCTTTTCCAACCAGATGACCCAAGTATTCTACTTTTGAGGCACCAAAAGCACATTTAGATTGTTTCAGAAAAAGTTGGTGCTGAGAGAGTAGATGGAGAACTCGATCCACATGAGAAAGATGGTATATCCAGGTTTTTCTATAGATGAGGATATCATCAAAGAAAACTAAGACAAAATGGCGTAGAAAATGATGGAAGACATGATTCATGAGGCTTTGGAAGGTGGAGGGGGAATTACACAAGCCAAAGGGCATGACCAAAAACTCATAGTGGCCCTCATGAGTTCTAAAGGAAGTCCTAGGAATGTCTGCCTCTTTCATACATATCTGGTGATAACCCAAAAGGAGATCCAGTTTAGTGAAGAATTGGGCGCCACTCAATTCATCTAGGAGGTCATTAATGACAGGAATGGGGAATTTGTCTTTGATGGTAAGTTTGTTGAGGGAACAGAAGTCAGGACACATTTTCCAAGAACCTTCTTTCTTTAGGACCATGACCATAGGAGATGAGTAGGGGATCATACTAGGGCAGATAATGCCTGCATTAAGGAGTTCCTGAACCATTTTCTCAATTTCATTTTTTTGGGAAAAGGGGTGACGATACGAACGGATATTGGGAGGAAGGCTTCCGGGTACAAGGGGAATGGAATGATCATGAACACCACGGGAAGGAGGGAGGCCTTAGGGAGTGGAAAAGACCAATTTATGTTTATAAATGATGGATTGGAGGTCTTGCAGTATCGAGGGTGTATTTGTTGCTTGTATGGCATGGAGTTGGGCGATAACACCAGAATGACCCTTTTTGAGTAGATTTTCCATGCTATGGGAACTAATGATATCAGGTGAACCGACCGTGATGCCTTGGAACTTATATTGGTGGCCCTCTTGGTCGAATTGCATGGTTAAGTCTTTAAAATCCATGAGAATGGGACCCAAAGTCCTTAGCCAGTCTGCACCCAACACAATGTCACAACCTCCCATGTCGATAGCAAACATATGGGATTTTAGGTGGTAGTCACCAATTTGGAGATGCACATTTTCACAATGCCCTCCACATTTCATGGAACCACCATTGGCAATCATGATTTGGAAATTATTGACGACATGGATGTAGTAATGAGTTTCTTGGGAAATGCGACAATGAATAAAATTATGGGTGATGCCACTATCAACTAGAATGATGACCTTTTGATGCTTGATGTAACCAATTATCTTGAGGGTTTGGGGAACGGAGAAGCTAGTGAGAGAATTGAGGGAAATGACCAGTTCTACTTTGGGAGGGTTTGAGGGAGGGGTTATGTCAGTGGATTTAGTTGACTCAAACACAGAGGGAGTTTCTTCATCTTCTTCCGAAATATCCTCGGAGATGGCCATAAAAATATTTTGATCTTTACACTTGTGGCCTGGGAAATATTTGTCATCACAGTTATAACAAAGGCTTTTGAGTTGGTGTTCAACCATTTCAGCACTGGTTAATTTTTGGATCTTTAGTGGAGCAGAGGGAGTAGTGGGATTTACTTGTTTAGGGTGAGGGATAAATGAGGGTTTGTGGTTTTGAGCAGATACAACCTATTGTTCTTCTTTATCTCTTTTGGTAGCCTCCACCCAACTCTCAGGCTGAGCCATGAGGACATGGGCCCAAATTTCATCCTTGAAGCTGCTGATAAAACACTCTTGGAAAAAGGCATCAAACATGCCCTCTATTCTAAAATCCAGGTGCTCAAAGGAAGCTATAAATTCTTCCACTGTTCCTAATTGTTTCATCTTTGTCAAACGGCCCAAATGGTTGGTGTCAGTGTCAAAGTGTTCATAAATCTCTGCCACAAAGTGTGTCCAAGCAATATACCCTTGATGAGAATTTTTTCTCCATTGCCACCATTGCCAACGTTCTTGATCTAGATGGAGAACACCATACCGGAGTTTGGACAAGTCATCTGTAATGCCGTATAAAGAGAAGTAATGTTCCATTTGGGTTACCCAACCAGTGGGGTCCGAGCCATCAAATTAGGTCACATCCACCCACGAAAGGCGTAGGTCATGTTGAAAGTGATGGTTCTGTAAGGTATGGGAATGAGAGGAATGGTCACCTTCAGTATGTGGAGGTGAGGAAGAGGAAGGGTTATCTATAGGGATATGCAGTTTGGTGCAAAGTGCCGAAAATACTGATTCAAGATGGGTGGTGAGGTCTTGTTTGATTTCGCCCATTAAGGACTGCATGGTTGTATTGATGGCGGCAACATTGGCACCAAGTTGTTTCACTTCTTGTTGGGTCTCAATGAGACCAGATTGCAAGGTGTTGAAGTGAGCTTCCAAGTCTTGGCTACGAGTATGGGCCATGAGGATGAGGAAACTGAAAAGGGGCAAGCGGGGTAAAACATTTTGGCCGAAAAAAATGATATGGATGAATGTGATAAAGGCGAAGAGATGAATTCAATGGAATAGGTCTCAAATAATGGTGAAATTCCCAACAGAGTTATACTCATGTCTGAAGAATACTGTAGAGAGGAAATTCCCAAATGCTTAACCAGAAAGAAATGTGTATTTACTTGGCAACCGGAACGCAGTTGCATGGTAATAGATCTTGTCTGTTTTAATTTGTCTATGTTTCTGTCCCCCAAGGGTTAGGTATTCAAGGGTTCTATAGACAAGGGTTTTCCTTGTGCTATAGCTCTCTGATATACAAGCAGGGTCCAATAGTAGTACTCGACCCAATATCTCAGGGCACTAAATAAGGAGGATAGACCGTACCCTTATCCATACTACCCGACTACCCAGATACTAGAGAGTATCTTTCCGAGTGATTCTTTCAGTGACACTATAGCAGTCAGGCGGCCATTCAGTTTATCTAAATAGGGCTTCAGGCAATCTAGGCTGATCTGTACACAGGTGTTGTCTGATGCACTACCACTCGAAGGGGTACCAACATGGTTTACAAGGGTGGCCAACAGATGTGCGCTTAAGTACCACTTGTATTTCCTGCGTGTATGAATCCCTCAACCGTGGGTTTATGCGTGTAATGACAGATCTCTGTGGCTTAAAGATGACAAAATATGTCTCTACCCTGAAAATAATTTAACCCACACTTTCTGCCGAGGAAAGTGCTCTTATACCACTTGTAATATACCAGATATAAAATATATGCAGAACTGAAATAAAATTCTAGTAATGGCAGAATAATAGAAATATAACCAGAACATTCACCATAATAACACTAGAATGGTATAAGAATAACAACAAAAAGAGAACTTTGAATCTGAAAGCAATGTTCACGGGCCTCTTCGGGGGGGAAACCTTGTTGACGGGCGAAATTGACCGTCTGTCAACTGAGAGAGTGGAACCGGTCTGGGGTTGTCTAATAACCCAAGATGTTTGGAATGAACCACCCTGATGGGTTTAACGGCTCCGTTGGCCATTCTAAGGTCCTAGGAAAACCAAAGAGAAAACTAATCTAAACTAACTAATCTAACTAAAACAAATAAAACAAACTAAACTAAAAACAAACTAAAACAAACTATTACTAACACTAAAACAAACTAATACACTAATCTAATTAAAATTAACTACTAAAACAAACTAACTATTATACTATCTATATATACAAACTACTACCTAATACTATACTAACTACTATAAGAAATATAACTTATCTACAAAATATACAATATTCACAAAAATACAAATTTAAACAAAACCTGCAAAACTCATTAGCTTTCTGCCCTAAGACAGAGGAAGGTATTTCTTTTTGATTTTATAATTTTATAAACAAGAAATAGAACTCACTGAAATTAAACGATCTAATATACTAAACACACATATATATCTAACTAAACTTATATCTAAACTAAACTACTAATAAATGTACTAAACAACAAACTGTCCTGGAAACGCTCCAGATTTGTCCTGTGTATGATGACTTCGAAGCTAGTCGGAGGAAGGAAACTCGCACCGGATGATCCAGAAGCTTCTTGTAAATGATAGGCTGCACTGCTCTTTGAGTTGTTTACAGGACAAACAAGACATAAAAAATCATAACAATTATATAATTTATAAATCTCTGCAATAAGGGAAACCTGTTATGCAAAAACTTATACTTAATAATCCAATTAATGAAGAAGAGAAATCTGTCATTCACAAACTGGATCAAGCAATTGCTATGTTTTTTAAATGCTGGAAGAAATCAGATATGGATTATATTGATTAAATTATATCATTTGCAAAAGACTAAGATAGCTAAAGTAGTCATTAACCAAATGCAAATAGATACACATAAACATAAAACAAAATATTGATATTATGAAAAGCTAAAGCTGTAGCAGAATATCAAATCCTGTCTCAGTCTATATTAAAATTCCATATCCTTGTTCTCCCACGAATGAGGATGATCATTATTACAAAAATAATAAGTATTTATAAGTATTTCCACAGGGTAAAACCTCCCTGTGGCAGTTATCGAACTGTTTACATAATCTGGAGAGATATTCCCAAGATCAACTAAACTAGGAAACTAAAATGAAACCAAAATATTTCAAATATCCTCTAACTGCTCATCAAATCCAATGCAATTTCGAATTCATCTGCAATGGACCAAAAATAACAAGTTAGAGAGATATTTTATTAGCAAAACAATAAAAATCTAATTCTACAGACTTAGCTACAGAATCATCTGATTCTATAGCTAGTCTAAAATAACATACAGGATCAGAATTAAAATTGAATCAAATCTTTTTAATAAAATCAAATTGAATTAATAACCAATAACGAATCATTTCATTTGAAAATGTTATATCATTTGAAATCCAATAGGATCAAAATCCAATAACCAAATAGAAAGACAGGCATACTCTGATTCGATTTTCATTATAGTTGGGTAGACAGAATCAAAACCAAACAGTTTTGCAAATCGTTTCATATCCAATTTGAAGGTAATGCCATCAAACAAATCGCAGGCAAACATTGAGCTTTCTTAACAACAAAAGATACGATCAGATCGAAACAAAATTGTTTAAAAATATTACAGCTGTCATGACATTAAATGATTCACTTGACAGGTAGACCAATTCAAACAGGCGCAAGAATGAACTCATACAAAATCGTAACCAGATTGATTTGACTTTGATCACAGTCATAATAGAATCGACATCAGTGATAATTGATTATTGAAAACTAGGCAAATAAACTTGATTGGTTTTGAACGAAATCATTGATTTCAAACGAATCATGACCGAGTTTAACATAGAAACAAATCGTGAATCCGGATATAACCAATCTCATTTTACAAATCAAATTCAAACAGAGTATCCATCGCAAATACAAATCCAACTGATAACATAGTCGAGCTAACAGTAAACCAATGCGAATTAACCGACTGGGTTTTTAGCATACTCATTATGAATTAAATCTATTGATGATTTGGGCGTGTTTGTACAGGATAAAAATAAAAAGCAATGTTTCTGAAGAAACAGAGTCACACTGGAAACAATTCGAGTTGAAATTCTATTCTTTGAAATTCATATGGCACAGCCAACTGTAACAATTAACCTCATCAAAATCGTTGCTAATCATAGCGTATGCATTATAACGAAATCGAAACGAAATGTGATTGTGTTCTAAATTGAATATGAGAAACAAATCCTGTCTAGAATAGATACAAACGACTTTAATTGATAGCAGAGCATCCATTTTAACTCAATCAAACAAATAAAATCCATACAAATCGATGAAAATCTAAGAGAAGCTAAATTGGGAAAAACGAAATTCCATTTAGTCAAAGCAAAGCTATGTATAGAATGCATACAATGTAACAGAGCCAATCAATGTTGTGAAGAGAGCTGTTTAAAACAGAATTCAAATCATTATATAAACAAGTGATGTCAAAATATACCTGTGTAGTGATGAGGCTGCTCAATTATGCCAACTTAGAATTCACGACAGCTGTGGCTGATTCCACATTTTTAAACAAGATGGAGCCTATCGTCTTTTGTTTCTTATCTGTCTCTTGTAACTTGGCCTTTTGAATGGTAAGCAGTGAAATTTGGTCTTCTAAAGATTGAATTCTTGACTGGAGAATCAGAACATCAAGATAATATAGCTCTAACCATGAACTACAATGATCACAGGGTGGCACTGTAGATTTAGACAGAGCAGGAGAGGGTTTGGATAAATGACCGGAGGCTTCACAAGGCAACTTAATGCCTAGGTAGTTAGGGTCATTCTGTAGGCAGGGGGGTAGGTTTGACACAAAGTCATACGAGGGTTCAACACACAAACCTTGCGAATAGGGGTATTTTCTAGCCAAGAAACGCTCCACTTCCGAGTTGGATTCCTCACTCAACACGATAGGGTTTGGTTCGACAGGGGGTTTGGCTTATTTCTTGCCATCCGTAAAATCAAACGTGCATTCTTTTTCCCTTTGGTGTTTACAGTGAGGTTCGCCTTGGGATTTTTTCCCATAGGCTTAACAGTCTCAACACTCTTAGTCATAGTGTGGGGTAGGTCGATAGGAAGGTCGACCGAGGGTTTAGGAAGTAGGATACGGTAGGGTACTGGGGGTACAACCTTGACCTCGCTCACCACAGGTTTGTCAACCTGTGTAGGGTTCAAATCCTCGAAACCATTCTGAGCAACGAAATTGCTCCAACAATCTCCATGTAGACTCAAATGATAGACAACGATAAGCTTTACCAGCCCATAATGAAAAAGGCTACTATCAGTCTGGTTTCTTTTGTACTTCTTCAACATTTTAAATAGGCTTCTATGAAAATAATAAGGCATATTGAGCTGATAACCCATAAAAACCATAAGCAAACGTAGGTGGTGTAAGAACACAAACCCGTACCGACCCTCACAGGTGATAAATTGTTTGATTATCATCAATAAATCGTGCCAACGTTGTTTAAGCATGGTCACGGGCATACCTTTATCACAAGAGGTGATTTTGCGCAACTGGAAGAGCATTGTCCATGGGACCTCCTCGACTTTGCAATTCTTGGACCATCGTTGTCCAGTGACAGGTAAACCCGTAGCAAGACTGATAAACTGTTCATCAATTTCCAATTGAATATCGTCGACCTTGGCTCGACAGCCATCAAAGGTCATGGAAAAATGTCGAGCTATGCAAAGGTTAAAACCCTCGAATTTTTATATAAAGGGAAGCCACCCATTTTCCTCGAGGTCACTGCGAGCACTGTCAAACATCAATAGAGCTTGGCTACCATTGGGTTCAAATCGGACGACTGGGGCCATGGATCAAGCACATGGGTTTGGTTCAAATTCACCAACGCATAGGAGCAGAGCTAATTCGGTCTAACAGCAATGAACGATCAAAGGGGGAAAGCATTAATGCGCGCATGCGAGGGTGGTGGAGTTATTCACTGCCATGCACAATAGTTATGGTAAAGTACAACCGCCAAGTTCCACATCTATTCAAACAATCATATCATAGCTCAAAAACCATATCGTTTGGCCAACCAAAGAATCAAATGGTGAGTGTTATGCCAACGTGCCAAATCAACTATAGTTTTTAAAACCATCGACATTCAACGTGAAACCAATCACCAAATGTTAGGCATGCGCCATTGTATAAATCAAAAGTTTTAAACCATTGTGCCAATCGATACTCATAAAATTGACAAGCCAAGAGCTATACAAACATTAACAATAAGGATCACATCATATATATAAAAAAAAAAAAAATCATGACCCCTATGCAATTCATAGAATCATTGAAGTATAAACCCATATGCTCAATGCCTCATAAACTTAATAAAATCAAGTTAGGCAATCAATATAAGAATGTCCAAATGAGCATAGTTTAAAAATCCTTTCAGCCATATAACGACAAAGAAAATATCGATAAAAAGATGACGATAGTTCAGATAGTGATTGAAATGTGACCTTGAAAGGAGAAGTTTTCACGCTTACAGTCGTGAAAACTTAATGAAGACAAGTTTGCAAGTGTCGCAAGAAATGAAAATATCGTCTATTTGAAAAATGCGACGACAATTTGAAGTTCACAAGACATAGGTGTAGGCAGCTTATAGACGATAGGAAAAAGTGAGTTGGCTGCCAACAATGGAGAAACACTGGTAGAAGCAGTTATCTCTATCGAAAGAAATAATTTCAGATTAGGACAGCAAAGAAAATTTCAACTCAAAAATAACAACCAAAAAATCGTACAAACATCATCATTAACCATCTTTTCCAGCAGTGTTTTAAAAGATGAAAACCAATAACAGTCTTAAGATCAACAATTCACGATATTAAAGATAAAATCTTCAATACTATTGGCATGGCCACTGCTGCCAGTAGGCGTCCATAGCCTCGACAGGGTTTCCATTTAACCCACTCTGACATCTGTATCTTGTCAAGAAGTTCTAGATCAGAATAAAGGACATTAAAGAGGGTTCTCATATTTTTTACAGATTTTCATGTACCCGACATTGCTTCGCTACCAGCGGGCCTATTCAGTACCCTGACAAAGTTGTCTTGGCGCCATGCATGCATTTACCCGCTGCCAACAGACCTGTTCAGTATCCCGACAGGTTTACAAGCACTTCCCACAGCTCTTATTAATAATTTTATTTTGTTTTTCTTTTGTAGATATATAGCTAAGCGGGGTGACGCTGATAATATTGATATTTTAACATATTTTTTTAGACCTCATCAGAATTTTTTAACACTGTCCTTTATTTAGCTCCAGAAATGTTTTATTTATAAAAACAACTTCCTACGACAAGGAGACATCTTTTGAGTCATTCCTTTACGGAAAAGGGATAGCATAAAAAGATAATAGATGATCATGACAAACTTTGCTTAGAGATTGAAATCAGTAAACTTCTTTCAAACAACAGAATTGTTCAACGTAGATATCAATTTATAAATATATCACTTATGTTTGTACAAACTTTCAGAAGTTATTTCAGCGAAGAAATTTTTCTATCATCTTTGTCTGAATGGCTCAGTGTACAGGTATGCGTATTTTTCAAAAAACACAAAAAACTGATAAATTCAAATCAAAATCAAAACAGAAAGAAAATGAAAAATGCAAACAAAAAATGAAATATTTACATAATATACAAGGGTAATTTATCAAGCAAAGTATCTTTTCAGGACTTGGCCATTCACCGGATAGGTGTCAAGCTTCCCTTCAAGATTCTGCAATCGAAAGGAACTAGGACCCAACTTTTCAACAATTAAAAATGGCCCAAGACATAAGTTTTGAAACTTGGTGGGCTCACCCTTTCCTTCGTGTGGTTTGTCCCACTTTAAGACGAGATCGCCTACTTCAAAATTCCTATCAGAAGCAGAATTAGAATCGAACCAAATTTTAATCAATAGTTGATGTTGGTATAACTTACGCTTAGCTTGGGTTCTTACATCTTCCAACTTCATCAAAGTGTTAATTCAGTTTTCTAAAGGGGGACAATCTTCTTCTTGGACCTTCTGTGACAACTGAAGCGAAGGAAGAAGAATTTGAGGTGGCAGAATGGCTTCTCTACCATAAACGAGGAAAAAGGGGGAGTTACCTATAGCGGATTTGGGTGTTACCCTATCAGCCCACAATGCGTTCAGCAGTGCATTGTGCCAGTTCTTGTGATTTTCAGCCATAGTTCTCTTGATAATTTTGATCAAGTTCTTGTTGGTTGATTCTGCTAAGCCGTTGCCCCGGGGGTAGTAACTAGTAGAATACTTCAGATTTATTCCTTTTTCCAAAGCAAACTTGCTCATCTCAAGAGAAAAAAAGTATGAAGCATTGTTAAAGACTAGACAATCAGGGATAACGAAACGAGTGATCATATTCGAGTTTAGAAAAGCGATTACCTAACTGGTGTTAACAGTTCTTAGCGCAGCAGCTTTAGACCATCATGTAAAGTAATCTGTGGTTGTCACAATATACTCGTGCTATTGCGAGGATGGAGGGTTAATTGGACCTATGATATCAAGGCCCCATTGCTGGAAAGGAGAATCTACTGAAACGGGTTGCAAGGGAAAGGCTGGTTTTTGCAACTGCCTTGATGCTTTCTGACAGATGATACATTTACGACACAAGGCATGGGCGTCCCTAAAAAGCATGGGCCAGTAGTAACCATCTCTTAAAACCTTATGAGCAGTAGTGTCGCCAACGAAGTGACCACCAGCTTCTCCTGCATGCAACTCAAGTAAGAATTTTTCTGCTTCATCTTTCTCGAGACAACGCATTAGTACGCTGTCCAAATTTTGATGAAACAGTATACTGTTAACTAGATAAAAGGAGGTGTACTTTAGTCTCAACGCTCTTCTCTTGGCGGGGTCAAGGTGACGAGGTGCTGATCCATGTTCAAGACAGAATATAATATCGTCATACCAAGGATTAACGAGGTTTTATGCGCAAAAAATCAAACTTTGATTGCGTTGTTCTGGGTTTGACGTATCACTATCTTCTTCCTGTCCTGTTTCCGAATCAACAACCAACTTACACAATCCTTGGCCTCTCACGATCTGAGCTGGGGTGATTTCCAAGTCATACTCCTGCAAGGAGGTGACCCAGTTGGCTCTCTTCTCTCCTAACTCCTTCTGCACTAACAAATTCCTTATGGCAGGGTAGGGGATAATGACTTTCGTCCTTGACTTCAAAAGATAGGACCGGAAATGCTTAACTGCTTTGAAAATAGCGTAGGCTTGTTGATCGACCACTGGGTAGTTAAGTTCAGCACCTTTGAAAGAAGAACTCATAAAGGCGATGGGTACTTCATTATTATCGGAATTCTTCTGAGTTAGGACTGCAACATAGGAACGATCAGAGGCAAAAGTATAGAGTGTAAAATATTGAGAGAAGTCAGGCTCATGAGAGATGGAGCGTCTATTATGGCCTTCTTTATGGAATTAAAAGCTTGGTTTTTTGTGGGTCCCCAGTGATATTGAGTGTCTTTCTTAATCAGGTTCTGTAGAGGCCTGACCATTTCGGAGAAGCTGGGGACAAATCTTCTCATGAAGTTAATTTGGCCTAGGAAAGACTGCATGGATTTTTTGGATGTAGGTGGGGGAAGTTTAGCGATGACTTGAGTCCTTTCAGGGTCAATAATCATCCCATCACTAGACACAATGAATCCTAGGAGTTTACCCTATTCTACTTCAAAGATGGACTTCTTGGGGTTCAAGGAGATGCTGTATTTACGACATCGTAGCAGAATGGCTCATAAGTGAGCTAGATGATCGTCTTTGTTTTTAGAGTAAACGGTCACATCATCTAAGTAAACTACGATGGAGTGATTGATTAAGCCTCGAAAAGCAATGTCCATTGCTCTCTGAAAAGTAGCACCAGCATTAATCAATCCAAAGGGCATTTTGCGATAAGCATAAGTGCCCCACAGGGTATGGAAGGTAGTTTTTAGTTGGTCTGGCAGAGACATCAAGACTTGGTTGTATCCAGAGAAACCATCCAGTAAGGATAGCCTCTCAGAACCAAATACTTGTTGAAGGATCTGTTCCATGGGCGGGACAGGATAGTTGTCTTTATCAGACGCTCTATTGAGGTTTTGGAAATCGACACAAAGTCAGATTTCCCCATTTTTCTTCCGTACTGGGACGAGGTTGGAAACCCATTGAGTGTATCTAACAAGAAAAATTATTTTAGCACCTAGGAGTTTATTCAATTCTTTTTGAATGGTTGGTTCAAGTTTAGAATGCATTTTCCTCAATTTCTGTTGGAAGGGTAAGGTTTGAGGCTTCATCGGGATGACATGCTGTATAATATTAGGATCGAACGTTTTAAGATCATCGTATGTCCATGCAAAGACATCCTTAAATTCTTTAAACAATTTAACAAAAGCAACTTTTTCTTGTCTATAACATCCCAAGCCTAAGTTGATACACTGAGGATTTTCACTAGTCCCTAAATTGATTTTTTCATAAGACAACGAGGAACTATTAGTTTTACAATTGACCGTCTTTTTAAATTTATCTTCAAAATCATAAAACTTTTCTAATCTAACTATGGATTTGGGTATGTAATTTACCATGTCCGATAGAGCTTCAGGAGATTTCGGATTAGGTATTACCGTAAAGTCATGCAAATTGTCATCGTGTGTGTGTTCATTTATCACTGTGCCTTGAAAGGTTTCTTCCATGTGCAGAAAGTTAATGATCTGCTGATCATCGTCAAATACTCTCTAGTTTGTGATATTGTCAGGAATAGATGGTCGAAACAATAGCTCGACGGAGAATGCGTTTGGGGATAAGCCTTCTGCAGTAAGAAGTTTAGAGGCTACATTAGCTAATAGATCTGCTTCAACATTATTTAATCTAGGAATGGAATTTATATTGAAAGCATAAAATTTATTCATTAAACTCCATACCTCAGACTGGTAACTTTTGAGATGGGGGGAAAGACAGTGTATAGAGTCTCTTACCTGTCTAACCACTATTTCAGAGTTGCCAAATACAAGCAGGTTTTGAATGTCCATATCCAAGGCTT
Organism: Picea engelmannii; assembly: GCA_009831015.1. NCBI lineage: Eukaryota > Viridiplantae > Streptophyta > Pinopsida > Pinales > Pinaceae > Picea > Picea engelmannii. Next base: position 484,540 of record ML780449.1, on the reverse strand, counting down.
TTCTGAGACCTTGCAGTAAAGCCTCATGTTCTGCAATATTGTTAGTACATTCAAATTCTAGTATACAAGCCATTAATTTCTTGTTACCTGCCGGATCGATGATGATGCAGCCTGCACCAGCTTCTTGTTTAGACTTGGAACCATCGAAATATAGAGACCAAATTTGATTTCCATCGGGCTCACGGGACAGTTGCATAGAAGCTGTTGGTTGCACATATGCTATGATCTCGGACTGTTGTTCAGGATTGATGATAGGTGAAACCACGACCATGAAATTTCTGAAGAAGGTGTCCATCCCTTGCCCTTCAGGTGAATCAGCAGGAGGTGTGTACGGTTCATTAGGGTTGTTCAAATCCGTAACCATGAACTTAAGGTAACACTCACGATTCACCCTGATCTTGTTGGGCTTACCGTTCTCTGGAAGCCATAAGTGAGACCAGTCCATCGCGAAGTAACCATGTAGCTTCTCCGACCAGTCCCTGCTCAAAAACAGACCATACACTTCTGAAATATCCACAAAAATTATATCAATAACCTGATAAACCTTAGGGTTAGACGATAATCTGATTAATACATTTTTTAGTTCTCCTATAACTTTAACATTTGTCCGATCAAGTTGTATGATTTTCAAAGTAGATGGTTCCACTTCAGCGTTAATCTTTTGGCAGACAGACCAAGGCATCACATTTGATGATGCTCCTGAGTCAACCATACAATTATGCACATTTTTGTTGAAAATCTCGAAAGTTAAAAGAAAAGGAGGTACATTCTTGCGAGTACTAAGAGTAGTAGCTTATGGCTTTTTACTCGCAATTTCTAATGCTACTTTATCTACATTATTTACATTATTTACATTATTTACAGGGGCTACAGAAAGGCTTCCTTTATCTTGAGGATCAGGATTATTTTTAGTGGAAGTCTTCTGCGGAACTTTGCTTTGCACAACCTTGTTACCATTTGAATTACCATTCTTGCCATTTTCTGAAATATTTTGCAACATCTTCTGTAACAAGAACGGAAACTTCAATAACTCATAAATAGAAATGTTAGCCCTTAATTTTTTAAGATCTTCAACAACATTGTAATCTAATTTGGGGCTGACATTGCTTTGTTTAGTTTTTGCTGATTTAGATGGCTTTGGAGGTGAAGTTGTAGTGTTCTCGGTAGAAGGCTCATTTGTTATCTTACTCCTAGTGTTATAAGGGTGAACAGTCTCTAAGTTAGCTTGAAAGATGTTATCTGAGAAATGTCCAAAGATGTTTGGAGAAGACTCTTCTTCTTGAACTGTTTCCTGTTCAACTTCCTCCTGAGGAACATCAGGGGGCATCAAGTCATCTTGGGCTTCTAGAATTGTTTGAAGGGCACATTGCAAACTTTCTAGATTTAAGCCTTCGAGGTTTTGGTTAGGTCAGTTGGTAGGAAAAGGCTTTCGGAAAGGAGGTTTGTAGGGTCCTTTACTCGAGGAAGCTTCTTCAGATGACCTTTTTAAATCTATAACTTGATTCGACAGTTTTTGAACAAATTTAGTTAAATTTTCCAAATCAGAGTTTTCAGGTTGTGTTTTACTTTGTGTGGGTCTGGGGAGAATTTCAATCTTCTTTTTGGAAGAAGAAACGGTCTCAGTTTCGTTGCTAGAAGAGTCCTTAAGACTAAGTATACCTTTTTCAATCTGACTAGCCTCTTCGAAGGCTTCTAACAGCGTGGCCTTTTTAGATCGTTTGACCCAAATAGCTATACTTTGATGTAAAGATTTAGTGTAGTAAGCTATTACAAGACTCTCAGCAGGCATAGAATCTGTAGGGATTCGATTTTTAAGCGTTAGGAATCTTTGATTAAAATCTTTGACTTTTTCTTTTGGGTTCATTTTTAAGCTTGAAAGATCCATGACTAAGACTTCCAGAGGTTTACCATCTCCGAATTTTTCCAAAAAACATGACTCAAACTTTTCCCAAGACACAATGGTATGGGGTTGTTGGGAAAAGTACCAAGTGGATGCATTACAATCAAAAGTATAAGGGAACAACCTACAGACGACGTCTTCATGTTCAATGTTGCAGAGTCTAATGGCTAACATAAATTTTTTGATATGATCTTCGGCTATCTGTTTCGAATCAGGATCAAACTTGGGAAGCCATTTCTCCAGGTGTTTAGGTAAAGGGTGCTAGGCTCCAGGTACAACTACAACATCCTGGTCCAACCAGGGTCTAGCAGGGTTGTTCTGATTTGCCATTGGGGTAGTGGGTGTGGAAGGATGAGAAGGTGAGTTGCCTTCATCAGAAGAGGAATCTCCTCCAGAAGAGGAAGGAGATAAGGGAGGAGGTGAAGGAGGTATCCCAGATCCTCTTACAACAGTATTTGTGATTGGATCTATAGGATTCACAGTGAGGTTAGTGTCATCTAATTGCTCTCTGATATCAAAGAAGTCTAAAGGTTGACCCCATGGACGGTTTGGCTACCTAGGACGAGCTAAGACACTATGTGTTTTAATAAGAGATTGACGGACAATCTCTTGGATATCACCACCTGTAGGATTAGGGGTTGCTGGCTCAACTGTGATCTGCGGATCTTCGGTTGAAGTAGTTGTTGTTTGAAAGGGAATATTATCTTGTGAATGTCTTCTAGTCACTATAGGTGAGCGATTAGGGGGGGGAGGAGTCTTGCGACCACCTCGTGCCATTAATTAAGTTCAGGCCCTCCTTTTAGCGCCATTTGTTGATGGGCGAAATTGACTGTCCATCAACTGAGAGAGTGGCACTGGTCCGGGGTTGTCTAATAACCCAAGCTGTTTGGAATGAACCACCCTGACAGGTTTAACGACTCCATTGGACGTTCTAAGGTCTTAGGAAAACCAAAGAGAAAACTAATCTAAACTAACTAATCTAACTAAAACAAATAAAACAAACTAAACTAAAAACAAACTAACTAAAACTAAATAAAACAAACTATTATTAATACTAAAACAAACTAATACACTAATCTAATTAAAATTAACTACTAAAACAAACTAACTATTCTACTATCTATATATACAAACTACTACCTAATACTATACTAACTACTATCAGAAATATAACATATCTACAAAATATACAATATTCACAAAAATACAGATTTAAACAAAACTTGCAAAACTCATTAGCTTTCTTCCCTAAGACAGAGGAAGGTATTTCTTTTTGATTTTATAATTTTATAAACAAGAAATAGAACTCACTGAAATTAAATGATCTAATATACTAAACACACATATATATCTAACTAAACTTATATCTAAACTAAACTACTAATAAATGTACTAAACAACAAACTGACCTGGAAACGCTCCATATTTGTCCTGTGTATGATGACTTCGAAGCTGGTTGGAGGAAGGAAACTCGCACCGGATGATCCAGAAGCTTCTCGTAAATGACAGACTGCACTTCTCTTTGAGTTGTTTACAGGACAAACAAGACATAAAAAATCATAACAATTATATAATTTATAAATCTCTGCAATAAGGGAAACTTGTTATGCAAAAACTTATACTTAATAATCCAATTAATGAAGAAGAGAAATCTGTCATTCACAAACCGGATCAAGCAATTGCTATGTTTTTTAAATGCTGGAAGAAATCAGATATGGATTATATTGATTAAATTATATCATTTACAAAAGACTAAGATAACTAAAGTAGTCATTAACCAAATGCAAATAGATACACATAAACATAAAACAAAATATTGATATTATGAAAAGCTAAAGTTGTAGCAGAATATCAAATTCTGTCTCAGTTTGTATTAAAATTCCATATCCTTGTTCTCCCACGAATGAGGATGATCATTATTACAAAAATAATAAGTATTTATAAGTATTTCCACAGGGTAAAACCTCCATGTGGCAGTTACCGAACTGTTTACATAATCTATAAAGATATTCCCAAGATCAACTAAACTAGGAAACTAAAATGAAACCAAAATATTTCAAATATCCCCTAATTGCTCATCAAATCCAATGCAATTTCGAATTCATCTGCAATGGACCAAAAATAACAAGTTAGAGAGATATTTTATTAGCAAAACAATAAAAATCTAATTCTACAGACTTAGCTACATAATCATCTGATTCTATAGCTAGTCTAAAATAACATACATGATCAGAATTAAAATTGAATCAAATCTTTTTAATAAAATCAAATTGAATTAATAACCAATAACGAATCATTTCATTTGAAAATGTTATATCATTTGAAATCCAATAGGATCAAAATCCAATAACCAAATAGAAAGACAGGCATACTCTGTTTCGATTGTCATTATAGTCGGGTAGACAGAATCAAAACAAAACAGTTTTGCAAATTGTTTCATATCCAATTTGAAGGTAATGACATCAAACAAATCGCAGGAAAACGTTGAGCTTTATTAACAACAAAAGATATGATCAGATCGAAACAAAATCGTTTAAAATTATTACAGCTGTCATGAAATTAAATGATTCACTTGACAGGTAGACCAATTCAAACAGGTGCGAGAATCAACTCATACAAAATCATAACCAGATTGATTTGACTTTGATCACAGTCATAATAGAATTGACATCAGTGATAATTGGTTATTGCAAACTGGGCAAATAAACTTGATTTTTTTGAACGAAATCATTGATTTCAAATGAATCATGACCGAGTTTAACATAGAAACAAATTGTGAATCCGGATATAACCAATCTCATTTTACAAATCAAATTCAAACAGAGTATCCATCGCAAATACGAATCCAACTGATAACATGGTCGAGCTAACAGTAAACCAATGCGAATTAACCAGCTGGTTTTTAGCATACTCACTATGAATTAAATCTATTGATGATTTGGGCATGTTTGTATAGGCTAAAAATAAAAAGCAATGTTTTCGAAGAAACATAGTCACATTGGAAATGATTCGAGTTGAAATCCTGTTCTTTGAAAGTCATATGGCACAGCCAACTGTAACAATTAACCTCATCAAAATCGTTTCTAATCATAGCGTATGCATTAAAACGAAATCGAAATGAAATGTGATTGTGTTCTAAATTGAATATGAGAAACAACTCCTGTCTAGAATAGATACAAATGAATTTAATTGACAGCAGAGCATCCATTTTAACTCAATCAAACAAATAAAATCCATACAAATCAATGAAAATCTAAGAGAAGCTAAACTAGGAAAAATGAAATTCCATTTAAACAAAGAAAAGCTATGTATAGAATGCATACAATGTAACAGAGCCAATCAATGCTATGAATAGAGCTGTTTAAAATCGAATTCAAATCGTTATATAAACAAGCGATGTCAAAATATACCTATGTAGCGACGAGGCTGCTCAATTATGCCAACCTAGAATTCACGACAGTCGTGGCTGATTCCACATTTTTAAACAATATGGAGCCTGTCGTCTTTTGTTTCTTATCTGTCGCTTGTAACTTGGCCTTTTGACTGGTAAGCTGTGCAATTTGGTCTTCTAAAGATTGAATTCTTGACTGGAGAATCAGAACATCAAGATAATATCGCTCTAACCATGAACTACATTGATCACAGGGTGGCACTGTAGATTTAGACAGAGGAGAGGGTTTGGATAAATGACCGGGGGCTTCACAAGGCAACTTAATGCCTGGGTAGTTAGGGTCGTTCTGTAGGCAGGGGGGTAGGTTTGACACAAAGTCATATGAGGGTTCAACACACAAACCTTGCGAATAGGGGTATTCGCTAGCCAAGAAATGCTCCACTTCCGAGTCGGAGTCCTCACTCAACATGATAGGGTTTGGTTCGACAGGGGGTTTTGGCTTATTTCTTGCCATCCGTGAAATCAAACGTGCATTATTTTTCCCTTTGGCATTTACAGTGAGGTTCACCTTGGGATTTTTGCCCATAGGCTTAACAGTCTCAACACTCTTAGTCACAGTGTGGGGTAGGTCGATAGGAAGGTCAGCCGGGGGTTTAGGCAGTAGGATACGGTAGGGTACTGGGGGTACAACCTTGACCTCACTCACCACAGGTTTGTCAACCTATGTAGGGTTTGAATCCTCGAAACCATTCCGAGAAACGAAATTGCTCCAACAATCTCCATGTAGACTCAAATGATAGACAACGATAAGCTTTACCAGCCCATAATGAAAAAGGCTACTATCATCCTGGTTTCTTTTGTACTTCTTCGACATTTTAAACAGGATTTTATGCAAATAATAGGGCATATTGAGCTGATAACCCATAAAAACCATAAGCAAATGCAGGTGGTGTAATAACACAAACCCGTACCGACCCTCACAGGTGATAAACTATTTTATTATCATCAATAAATCGTGCCAACATTGTTTAAGCATGGTCACGGGAATACCTTTATCACAGGAGGTGATTTTGCGTGACTGGAAGAGCAGTGTCCATGGGACCTCCTTGACTTTGCAATTCTTGGACCATCGTTGTCCAGTGGCAGGTAAACCCGTAGAAATAATGATAAACTGTTCATCAATTTCCAATTGAATATCGCCGACCTTGGCTCGACAACCATCAAAGGTCATGGCAAAATGTCGAGCTACGCAAAGGTTAAAACCCTCGAATTTTTGTATAAAGGGAAGCCACCCATTTTCCTCGAGGTCACTGCGGGCACTGTCAAACATCAACAGAGCTTGGCTTCCATTGGGTTCAACTCGGATGACTGGGGCCATGGATTGAGCACATGGTAAGGGTTTGGTTCGAATTCACCAACGCATAGGAGCAGAGCTAATTCAGTCTAACAACAATGAACGATGAAAGGGGGAAAACATTAATGTGCGCATGCAAGGGTGGTGGAGTTATTCACTGCCATGCATAATAGTTATGGTAAAGTACAACCGCCAAGTGACACATCTATTCAAACAATCATAGCATAGCTCAAAAACCACATCGTTTGGCCAACCAAAGAATCAAATGGTGAGTGTTATGCCAACGCGCCAAATCAACTATAGTTTTTAAAACCATAGACATTCAACGTGAAACCAATCACCAAATGTTAGGCATGCGCCATTGTATAAATCAAAAGTTTTAAACCATTGTGCCAATCGATACTCATAAAATTGACAAGCCAAGAGCTATAAAAAGATTAACAATAAGGATCACATCATATATATAAAAACAAAAATAAATCATGACCCCTATGCAATTCATAGAATCAATGAAGTATAAACCCATATGCTCAATGCCTCATAAACTTAATAAAATCAAGTTAGGCAATCAATATAAGAATGTCCAAATGAGCATAGTCTAAAAATCCTTTTAGCCACATAACGACAAAGAAAATATCGATAAAGAGATGACAATAGTTCAGATAGTGATCGAAATGTGACGTCGAAAGGAGAATTTTTCACGCTTACAGTCATGAAAACTTAATGAAGACAAGTTTGCAAGTGTCGCAAGAAATGAAAATATCGTCTATTTGAAAAATGCGACGACAATTTGAAGTTCACAAGACATAGGTGTAGGCAGCTTATAGACGATAGGAAAAAGTGAGTTGGCTGCCAACAAACCTCCAGTTGAGTAGAGATCTATTACAATAATATCCAAGCTAGGGTTATCATACCCTCGACTCCTATTTATACTAAAAAGAAGCATCTAGAGGAAGATCCTTATAGAAGCAGAAACTTCTATTAGGTCTTCTTACATCCTCCTTATTCTATTTTATTGAAAGGCCTTATTAATATTGACCTTTATTACATCTAAATATATTGTTCTACCTATGTGCAGGTTAGGACCCTAACAAAGTATCACATAATTGTTGCGCGAATACAACGACCTTTTTCCTACAATCTTTACAGAGATGAAAGGCATAGCCTGAGAACTAGCAGAAATGAAGATACCACTCAGACCTAATGTGAGACCCATTAAAAAATGACCATATAGATTGAATCCCATATATAAACAGAAAGTTAAAGACGAGATCGACAGGATGCTCAAGGACGACATCATTGAACTAGTCGAAGAATCATAATGGATAAGTCCGACGGTTGTATAGGATAAGAAACAGAGAAGAGGGATCAGGATATGCATCGACTTGAGAAATTTGAACGATGCATGCCTATATGACCCATTCCCCACACTATTTACGGATGAAGTACTCGAGAACGTAGGAGGCCACGAAGCCTACTCATTCACTGAAGGATTCTTAGGATACCATCAGATTAAGATAACATAGGAGGATAAACACAAGACCAAATTTGTGATTGAATGGGGATCTTACTAGTATACAGTCATGTTGTTCAGGCTGAAGAATGCACCTGTGATATTCTCCAGAGTGGTCATCGCAGCATTTAAGGAATTCATCCACCAATTTCTCAAAGTATACCTGGATGATTGGACAGTCTATAGCCTGTTGAAAAACAATGTGGAAGTTTTATGACTGATGCTAGAACGATGCAGAAAGTGTCAGATATCATTGAATATCAAGAAATGCATATTTGGAACACCATTTGGAATACTATTGGGACACATAGTATGCAAACAGGGTTTTCTAGTGGATCCGACCAAAATCGAAGTCATTGTTAATCTACCAGCACTGAAAAGTCTGCCAACTAAGAGAAACACTAGGACATATGGGATATTACAGGAAATTCATCAAAGGATACGCGTAGATTACAACACCAATGGAAAAACTGTTAAGGAAAGATACAATGTATCAATGGAATGATGAGTGCAAACATGGTCTAGATACCCTGAAGGAAAAGATGGTCACCGCACCAATATTGGTATTTCCAGATTGGGGGAAGACATTCCATGTTCATGTAGATGCATCAACGATAGCACTTGGAGCTATCTCATTGCAACCAGGAGTAGGAGACTTGGATCACCTTATAGCGTTCACAAGAAGAAAATTATCATATTCAGAACATAATTATAACACGACGGAAAGAGAAGGCCCATATATGGTTTATGCACTACAAAAATACAAACATTACCTATTGGGAAAACACTTTAAGTTTTTTACAGATCACTCAGCCCTAAAATACCTAGTCAACAAGCCAGTGTTGGGGGGGAGAATCTGTCGATGGTTATTGCTATTCCAAGAATTCGACTTTGAAGTAATAGTTAAACCAGGAAAATTGAATGTAGGATTGGACCATCTATCAAGGGTCACAAATGGAGAGGAACCAATGAACTTAGAAGACAACTTTCCAGATGCACATCTATTCTCAGTACAGATTGATGTTGATTACTTCACAGAGATCATCCAATACTTAACCATGGGTACTGGGCCACAAGAATATACCACCGTGCAGAAGAAGAACTTGGTAGTCCACGCAGCCAACTATTAGTTGATCGCAGGACATCTATATAATATGGGCACATATAACATCTTATGGAGATACGTACTAGACCACGAATGACCAAGAATTGTAGCAGAAGCCCACGAGGGAATAGTAGGAGGGAATTATGCAGGAAAAGCTATCGTGCAGAAGATACTACGCGCAGGATTATGGTGACCAACAATCCACAAACACTCAAAAGAATACTGTCAAGAATGTGATGTCTTTCAAAGGGTAGGAAAACCCAACAGAAGGGATGAGATGCCACTACAACCGCATGTGACGCTTCAAGCATTCGACAAATGGATGATAGATTTCGTGGGACCCATTAACCCACCAACCAAAAGAATGGGGGAGAGATATATTATCACCGTGAAAGAATACCTAACAATATGGGTGGAAGCCACATTAGTAAAAGATTGTAGCATAGAGACAATTGCACACTTTCTGTTTGAACAGGTAATTACTAGATTTGGGTGCCCAAGAATTTTGATGAGCGACCAAGGAACGCACTTCATAAACAACATCGTTTGAATGATGCTGGAGGAGTTTGAAGTTCATCACCAAAAAATCACACCATATCATCCATAGGCAAATGGCACGGTATAAGCCTTCAACAAAATTCTAGAAAACGCCTTGATAAAGATATGCAACATCAACAGGGATGACTGGGATCTCAAGGTACCAAAAGTACTATGGGCGTATAAAACCACATGAAAAAATATGACTGGTCACACACCATTCAAACTAGACTATGGTCAAGAAGCAGTAGTGCCCTTAGAATTTTTAATACCTGGCCTACATGTAGCAGCCATTACACAAATGACAGAATGAGGCACAATACAAGAAAGACTGAATCATTTACTCTCAATGGAGGAAGATCGAATCTTGGTAGGATTCCATCAACAAGTACAAAAAGAAAGAGACAAAGCTTGACATAATAGCCACATCAAGAGGAAGACATTCAAGGAAGGAGATCTAGTATTTCTCTATGACAGTAAAGCGTTGCAACACCCAGGAGAGTTGAGAATGCATTGGATAGGACCATATGAGGCAAAAGTTGTCACGGACGGAGGAGATATACAATTCAGAGATCTAGCAGGTGCAGACTTCAGAGGAATGATCAACGGGAGCCGGATGAAGCTATACAAGGATAGTCGACCACCCACCACACAGTAAAATAAAAAAAAAGAAAAAGAAAAAAACACCAAAAACAACCGAAAACAACGTACATCACGATAGGCACACCACATATGAAACACAAAGCTAGCAAGGGAAAAGACAACAGATATATCAAAAAAGGAAACAAGTGGGAAAATCAAATTCGGAAAAAGCAGGTTGACAGGAAAACATGAGGCAGAATTAAAGCAAGGAAAGCACAGATGGGATGTCACATTAAATGTGCCAGCTAGAGACGACAGAGAAGGCATAATAGCAAGTACAAAATCTTCGCAAATTCATTCAATCTACATTTATGGTGCATTAATCGCATAATGGAGGAAGTGTCCTCGACAAGATTCATGGCGAGCCCATACAACACATGAGCACATAAGCAGTTAGTCTATTCACGAAAGGAGAACAGAAAAAGAGAAACAACAACAAGAATGAACATAGTGAAACCACAGAGCTCACCAAAGCCATTCAGACTCTGCAAACGTTCGATAGACACCACTCAAGTATTTGGATCATATCCAATTGGTCTTAACATGGATGCCATCAAAAGAATTATACAAAATACAGATTAGTGTCGACCACGAGCTACACTCGCGAGCACACAAAAACTTAGTCAAGCTACGGCAAGAAACAATGAAGCGCAAAGCGCTGGAAACAATTTGTGCATAGGCCAAATCTGAAAATCAGGAGGAGAAAGAACACAGATTCGAGTTGGAATGTAGAGTGGAAGAAATTTCTGGGAAACTCCCAACTACTGCACAAGGAAATGAATTCCCAACCGCAGAGAAGATTGACCAGATTGTGCAGGAAATTGATCAGTATAAAAAGGAGATCGAGACTCTCAGTGGACAAATTAGACAACTCCACCAGCAGTGAAGGAGAAAAGGAAGTAGGAAGCAGCAATACAACTACATGAGTTAGGAAAACAGGTCAGCACGACAGCCAACTTGATGGATAAAGAAGTGTAACTTTGGACAAGGTTGGAAGAGGATCCACAAGTCCAACACTGGGACAAGGGGGAGGAGAGGATCAATGCAACGATACAAGAACTCAAGCAGTGATAGAATACGATACTAATTCTAGAACGGGTCAAGGGAATGCAAGAGTTGAAGAAGATACAAGTAGAACTTATCACCGCGAAAACACAGAAACAAGAGCATCAGGCTCAAATAGAACCGTTGTAGGAACAGGTAGCAGAAGTACTTGTGTAGGTCGAAGAATCTAGAAAATAGACAACACAGACTCAGCTAGAATGCATAGGACTGATGAGTGAGCAAGTGGCAGCTTAGACAGTCGACACCATCAAGGAGAAAACTGCCCAGGCACTGACAAAAAAAGCAGAGTTGCAGGAATAATTCCAGACGATCACTTAGGAGACCGAGGAAGCATAGAGAAACTAGGTGACTTGGGATGAGTCACATGTTAGTGTTGGGGGCCTATTGGCACCAGGCCAAAGAGGAAAGAAGAACGATTGTGGGAAAGAAATCTTGCAAAAAACTGAAGTAACAACTGGAAAAAGAACAACATGCATTTGCAAGGAAGTGTGCACAAAGGAAAGCGACAGCTGGAGGAGGAACAACACGCGTATGGGAGAAATACCTAGCATAAGAAGGGTTAGGGTTTTGGTATTATTCTGAAAAAGGATGAAGAGCCAAAAATGTATAAATATAGATACGAAAGTATCATATAGGGTAATTCGTTAGTAGTTGTTAGTAATTCTCTTTAATGTTTTGAGTTGTATGACCCGATTTTGTAAGTTGTTGAGCAAAGAAGATACAAGGGGAGGTAGATTTGAGGATTAGACCATAGGCTATGGAGCTTGGTGCGATCTAGTTCTCCTCACATAGATCTTACCCAGTTTTGTGGAGAATTGTAAGTGCAAGGTGCCGAAAATGTAGAACTATCATAATACAAGAGCCAAGAGCCAAATCTTTGTGGACGTAGCCCAGGAGGGGGTGAACCATGGTAATAATCATGTAATAAGTTGAATGTATGCATGTTTCTTCTTTCTTTTAGAAATTGATGGTTAATCTTGATGAATGAGTTAATACATTGTTATAAATCTATTTACCCTTTGCTTGAATTAAACTCTGGGATATACATATGTGAATCCAAGGAATAAGTAGTTTAATTTATAGCTCATGGTATCTGGCCTTAACCAAGAAACCCCTATCCCCTACTCTGTCCTAGGCTGTAAACACCTGAGTCTTACAACCACCCATTTAAAGCTATCTCGGGTGAGACTGCGCAGGGCCTTTCGAGTGCTGTGTTGCCTTCTAGTTTACTAGAAGGGCCAATATTTTTAGAGGCTTTGTTGGAACCTTGAATGACATGAACCCTGGTTCAATGATTCAGATAACCAGAGAAGGGAATTGATAAAACCAAAAAGAATTCAAAAGAATTCATTTGGGAGTAGAAATTACTCTGAGTCTCTGGCGAAGATTCTCAAAGGATTCCCTTAGAAGCGGTTTTGTGAAGATATCTGCAACCTCTTCCTTTGTCCCCACATATTCAACTATGATGTTCTTCTTTGCAACCTGTTCCCATAGAAAGTGATACTTGATTGGAATGTGCTTCATCTTGGAGTGCATCACTGGATTCTTTGAGATACTAATAGCACTTGTAT
>ML780449.1:414143-441090 GCA_009831015.1 Picea engelmannii | reverse complement strand
CAGAGGCGAAATGTTGAGGTTGAAGATGCAGAAGGCGGGAGATCCTTAATGATGAGGAAAATTCTCTTGAAACCAGAGAAAGAGATAGAGAATCCAGTCCAGAGGAACAGTTTGTTTAGGACTGCTTGCAAGGCCAAATATAGGGTATGCAAGGTGATTGTTGACAGTGGAAGTACAGATAATTTAGTATCCACAGAGATGGTGGAGAAGTTGGAATTAGAGACAGTTACACATCCAAGCTCGTATAAAGTTTCGTGGTTGAAAAAAGGAGATCAGGTAACAGTCACTAAACAATGTTTAGTTGAATTTAAGATAGGGGGTTATAGAGATGAGATCTTATGTGATGTGATTCCCATGGATGTCTGTCATCTTTTGTTGGGGAGACCGTGGCAATATGATAGAAATGTTATTCATGATGGAAGAAAGAACACCTATACCTTGGAGAAGAATGGTAGGATGCATATGTTGCTGCCAATTGAAGCCAAGAAGGAAAAAATGGAAGCAAGAAATACTATACTTATAATGAGTGGGAAGGAAATTCTTGATGAAGTCAAGAAATATGAAGAAATGCAGTTTGTTGTGGTGAGAAAACCTAGAGTCATTTTGACCAGTACTTCGGTATATGATCTACCTGAGGAAATTCAGGAACTGTTGGAGAATTTTGCTGATATGGTGGTGGACGACTTACCTTGTTTTTTGCCACCCATATTAATTATAAGCCATAAGCCATCACATTGACCTTATACTAGGATCAAGTTTTCCAAACAAAGCAATGTACATATTGATGCCACAGGAGAATAAAGAGGTAGAGAAGAAAGTCCATGATTTGATGGACACAGGGTTGATTAGAGAAAGCTTGAGTCCATGTGTTGTACCAACAGTGTTAAGTCCAAAGAAGGATGGTGGATGGAGAATGTGTACATACTCGAGGGCTATAAACAAAATCACCATCAGGTATAGATTTTCTTTACCCAGGATGGATGACTTAATGGATTGCTTGAGTGGGGAAAAGTTTGTTTCAAAAGTTGATTTGAAGAGAGGATATCATTAGATTTAGATGAGGGAAGGTGATGAATGGAAGACAACATTCAAGATGAATGAAGGGATGTATGAATGGCTTTTCATGTAGTTTGGTTTGACAAATGCACCAAGTATTTTTATGATATTGATGAACGAAGTCTTGAAAGATTTCATTGGGAAGTTTGTAATTGTGTATCTTGATGATATATTGATCTTCAGTAAGACCAAGGAAGAACATTTGAGAGATTTAACTCTAGTAATGAGGAGGTTGCAACAATAGAAGTTGCTAATAAATCTGAAGAAGTCATCTTTCTTGAAGACATAACTCATTTATTTGGGTTTTGTGATCTCTTTGAATGAGTTGAAGATGGATCCGAAGAAGGTAAAAGAAATCAAACAATGGTCGTTGCCAAGGAATATCTTTGAAATCAAAAGCTTCCATGGATTAGCTAGTTTTCACAGGAAATTCATCAGAAATTTTAGTGGAATTTCTACACCAATGATGGACATAGTCAAGAAAAGACATAAATCTTTTCATTGGACAGAGGAAGCGGAGAAAAGTTTCAAGTTGTTGAAAGAGAAGATAATCGAACAACCAGTTCTGGTTCTGCCAGATTTTAGTAAAACATTTCAAGTTAGATGTGATGCAAGTGGATTTGTGATTGGAGCAGTCTTAAGTCAAGACAATAGACCAATTGCATACTCAGTGAGAAGTTGAATGATGCCAAAAGGAATTATTCCACGTATGATAAAGAGTTTTATGCAGTCATTCAGGTGTTGAAGAAACGAAGGAACTACTTGGTTCCAAAGGAGTTCGTTTTGTATAGCAACAACCAGGCCTTGCAGTTTATAAACAGACAGGAGAAACTGAACCAGAAACATGAAAAATGGGTTGAATTTATGCAAAACTTTACTTTTGTTATAAAGAAAATTTCTGGGAATGCTAACAAAGTTGTTGATGCATTAAGCATGAAATGTTTGATTCTGCAAGAGTTTCGAGGGAAGACCTTAGGTTTTAATATCCTTAAGGAAATGTACAGAGATGATTCAGATTTCAAGGATACTTATGAAGCATGCGAGAATCCCATTCTGAGAGACAGAAGCCAATGGATTGAATATTTAATTCAGGATGGATTTCTATTTAATTTAGGATGGATTGCTATCCAAAGATTTCTATGAGAGAACACCTTTCGAAGGAAAAACATAGTGGGGGATTGGTTGGACATTTCAGCCATGATAAAACTTTCACACAACTGAATAGTTTGTATTATTGGCCAGGAATGAGGATGGATGTTAGAAAATTTGTCAACAAATGTAGGATTTTCTAGCATGCAAAGGGGAAAATATAGAATACAGGGTTGTATCAACCATTTCCAATACCAGAGAGGTCGTGGGATGCGATGAGCATGGATTTTGTGTTGCGACTGTCGAGGACACAGAGAGGTTTTGATTCCATATTCGTGGTAGTCGACAGATTCTCAAAAAGGGAACATTTCCTTCCATGTCAGAAAACCAGTGATGCAACACACATTGCAAACTTGTTTTTCAAAGATGTTGTTCGACTTCATGGTTTACCCAAGAGTATTGTTTCATATAGGGATACCAAATTTGTTGGTCATTTCTGGAGGACACTTGGAAGAAGCTAGGGACAAATTTATCTTTTATCTCAACATATCACCCTTAGACAGATGGACAAACTGAGGTAGTAAATAAGAGTTTAGGGGATTTATTGAGGATTTTGGTCATTGAACATCATAGTCAGTGGGATCAAATTCTTCCACAAGCAGAATTTGCATATAATGAGTCACATAATAGGAGCACATGACAAATCCCATTTCAGATAATGTATGGAATGCAACCAAGAGGAGTATTTGAGTTGAGAGACTTATAACATAATGAGTTTAGGAGTGCTGGAGCATAAGATTTTGCAACATATATGCAGGATCTCCACAGTAAGATTAAAGAGAAGTTGCACAATTCTAACCAGGAATACAAGTGCAAAGAAGATCAACATAGGAGATTTAGTTTTAGCACACCTTAGAAAAGAAAGGTTCCCAAGGGGAACATATAATAAGCTAAAGATGAAGAAGATAGGGCTTTGTAAGATTCTATGAAAATTTGAGTCAAATGATTATGAGATAGAATTGCCAGATGGTGTGGGAATATCACCCATATTCAACGTAGCAGATCTGTATCCTTACATAGAAGATGAGTAAAGAGGAAAAGAGAATCAAGGGGAAATTCAGTGGGTTAAACAGATGCCTGTAGATGAAAAGACATAGATGAAAAAGATCATTGATCAGAGAGTTAGTAAGAAGACCTGGAGGAAGACATATTTTGAATATTTGGTAAAGTGGAAGGGACACTCGATTGAAGATGCCAGCTGGGAAAGTGAAGAAGATATTCAGAAACATGGACAGACAGTGCAGGAGATCATGGACAAGAGTCCATGAATTTTTTAGTCACTGGAGTATGATGTAGGAGCATCATCAACAAGCGCAAGAAAAGGACAACTGGATATACACCAGAGCACATTTTGAAGACGTTTTGAAATTCAAAAGAAAACACATTAATGTAACATCTGAAAAGATATATTTTCTTTTAATGTTTGGGGATTGTAATTCATATCTTGAGTGTTTCTCTCATCTGCCTATTGTGGGCATTTATTAGAATAAATGTAAAGTAGTTGTAGTCTTTAATTCGATAAGATAGATTAAGGTTGTAGGAGGTAAAAAATCAATAAGACTCCCTCATATGTATTGTATTATTCTCATTGTAATTAGGCAGTAGAAAAAGAGATCATAGGAGAGAAGAGAAGAACAAGTATTGTAGAAGTTGTATGAGCAGATAGATGTAGTTGTTACAGACCATGTACAAAAGCACTGAGATTAATGGAAGAATTCTTTGACCAAATTATTTGGTGTACTTTGGTTACTGTTTGCATCTATTGGATGGTATGTTTACAGGTTTCTTATATTCTTTGTTATGTATTTGTTTAAATGTGTGTGTATGTGATTTCATGTCGAATGTATGAATTCTGTGTGAGGAGAGTGTGAGTTTCAATTGTTTCTCTTCCTGAGAATTCCTGCAAGGAGTGCAGTGAAAGTCCGTAAGGAGTGCATCGACAAGAGGTTCTAATTTTTATCTCAGAGAAAGATCAGGAGAGATATCGATGATCTTATACCAGTAGAAGTGAAAGTATAGCACATAACCGTGCAAGGTGTGTGCAAGCTAGGTCGAGTCTTAGACTTTTCCAACCCAGTAAAGTGGTTGAAGAACTGTTTTCGCAAGCAGTGCGCAGAGTTGGAGTTGTCGAATAACTAGAGGTTATTGTCAAGACCGTAAGGACTGCGTGCAAGATTCCTTAAAATATTTGATTTTGTAGTGAGGATCAAGCTCAGGAAGGATAGATACTTGGAGAAGTTTAGAACAGGGGCAAGGTTTGAAGTCACCTCATGGAATCAAGCTCAGAAGGAAAGACACCAATTTATTTGGCCATGAACCATCGAGATCCTAAATGGATGGTGGAAATTCTAGGAGGGAGAAGTGATGGTATCTGTGAACCATTAGAACTAGCTGAGTTGCAGGGAGGATAAGGGTGAGAGTCTTTCAACACTCGCAAGCTCAGGAGAGATAGTAGTCATCAGATCTGAATGAGCGAGATTCATTGATTTGGTGCTTTGAATATTGGGATTTCAGAAGTCAAGAGAGTGGAGGAAACTGCTACCCATAAGTTGCGAGTTGTGAAGTCCCAATTTCATGAAATAAGAATCTGGACCATCAGATCGTGGGAGGTTCATGACCATTGATATGGGGCGAGAAGTCTTGAGTTCAGACTTTGGGAAAGGGGTGAAGAAATGCATCGTGGGTTCACGAGTCATGAAGTCCCATAGTGCTCAGAAGTTGGGCCCCAGGCCACAACATGAGGTCCCATCGACGAAAGTATAGGGAAGGCATTGACGCTTGTTAATCCCTAACTATGGGTTCGGGAGTTTGGAGGTTGAGCTTGTCAAGTTTGTCTTACAAAAAAATACGCGAAGTCGTGAAATCAGAAACACCTTTTTGGATTAAGTTTGTGGTCACACCAGTGGTCACGTGGAGTAGAGGCTCGCGCCTAGTGCTTGTTCGCACAGGCAGAGAATATAAAAGGACCTATGGCCTTTAAGTGTTGAAGGTTCCAGCGAGAATCAAAGAGCCATTGCGGCTCAGAGGAATACAAACATCCATAGACTGGGAGGTCAGGAGACCCTACTGAGGTGGGGCTCTACGTCACGATGTTTTCTTTTCAAAATGATAGAATCATGGCCCCAAATGGATAGACCATTGAGTTTTATTTAGTATTCTTTAATATTTTCAGTGATCAATTTCTCAAGGTGGTGGAGCAAGTCCCGTAGTCTGGGAAATTCTTGGGTTCCTTTAATAATACATTCATTGCACTCATCCCAAATATTGATATGGTGGATTACTTCAATGATTTCTGATCGATTCTTTTAATTTTTTATGGTTGATCTTGCACTACAAATGTGAATATAAGATAATCTCAAAAGTGGTGGTTTTTCACCTCAAGAAATTGCATTCTAAGGTCATTTTTGAGGAGCATTTTTGTTTTCTTGAGGGCTGCTTGATTCATGATGCTATGGGTACCACCTAGGAGACCTTCCACACTATCAAACTAAAGAAACTTCTTATCACAATCATGAAATGCGATCTTTCAAAATCATATGAAAAAACTAGTTGGATCTATCTATGATTATTGTTGATACATATTGGTTTCAGTTTGCAGGTGGTTATGGACATGTGTCATTGTTTAATTTTGTTGTTTTAATCAATGGTGTTGCCTCTTCCTTTTTCAAATAGACAAAAGTCCTAATATGTCAAGGATGTCCATTATCACCATAACTCTTCTTATTAGTGGCAAAAGGATTAATCCAACCTATTATTGTTGTAAAAAATAAATTTTGTATTCAAGGTATTAAGGTAGGAGGATTAGAATATATAACTCATTTACTCTTTGTGGACTACATCCTTTTATTTTCTCATGGTCCTATGAGGGAAGCTTATATGTTCAATAAATTTTTTCAACTTTATTGTAAGGTGACAGGGATGGAGCTAAATATGCTTAAATATATTTTTGTCCCTTGACCAAGTTTTGAGGATCCTTGGTCATGTTAGACCTATTTTTGGGACTTCGACAGGCTGTCAAAGGCGAAGCACAAGATGAAGCGGAGATCATGGGATCTCAACCCCTTTTAGGGATATTTGGGTTTTGGTCTTATGTAACGAGTATGGGGGTGTTGGCCCATGGGTTTACCCATGTTTAGGCCCGATTTTGGAATGTATAAATAGATGCTAGGCAATCTAGTGAGTATGAATGGCTAAGTGCCTTTTGGATAGATCCAAGTAATGGTTTTAAGTGCTTTGTGCATGTTGTGTGAGACTTGCAAGGCTAAGTTCAAGTGACTATAAAATGTTGTGTAAAGCTTTGTGCTTAGATATACTCAGGGAAGGAGGATCTAGTGGAGTGCACGCAGATCTCATGTCCTATGCGGAGTAGGATTTTGTGGCTCTGTGCACGTAACTGATTGAAGAAGCTAATAAAGAAGACAAAGATTTGGTGGACATAGCCCCAGGGTAGGGGTGAACCACGTATATCCTGTGTTGTGAATGCTTTGTGATTTATGGTTTCTCTCTTGTTTATCTGCTTGAATTCTTAGTGTGTTGTTAGATGATAGATGAATCTGATATGGTAGTTTAGTGATGAATACTAAGAGTGAATTCTAGATCTGACCTATGTGAATCTGCTTAGTGCCTGAATCTACTTGATCTGATCTTTTTTGTCATGCTAAATGATTCTAGATGTTATATCTGGTTGAATACTGCGATACTCTGTAAGTAGGGTTTTATCTGCGAAGTAGTTATTGGTTAAACATTGATGAACTATATTTCTAAGTGCTTTGTTAAGGTGTTACAATCACATATATGTGTCCCAGCTATAGTTGCAGACACTGGAGTCCTACAACCACCCCTACATCTACCTCGAGTGAGACTTCATCTGCTTCACAGGTGTTGCCAAAAAGGCCGGTAGTTAAGGTTTTCTTGGTGCACTATTGTAGTGTTGAACCCTGGGTCTGCCCCTGTGCCAACAAATGGTTTCGTTGTCGGAACTGAAACTGTGAGTGCTGGGATCTAACCTAAAACTGTGAAAGCTCTATGCGTAGATCTGTTGCCCTAGTGCACAATATTCTACTTAATCTGTGAAGCTCTGTGCTAAGAAAAGAAGTATGATCTGAAGAGAAGAGGTAATATCTGAAAGCTTTGTGCTCTGTTAAAGGTAAAAGTGTGATTTTTTTATTAAAGAGGTAAGATCTGAAAGTTTGTTCCCTAATAAAGGTAAGAATAGTGAAAAATTTTAGATCTGTAAGCTCTATTCTTTGTTAAAGGTAAGATAAGTGGAATTTTTTTTTTTTAGAAGTATGGATTTAGGTATGTTTGATTAATTTTGTCCTAGCCTGAAAACTAGGGCACAACTAGATGAAAGAAGGTTTGATTTGAGTAGATCAAATAGAGGTAATGAAATATATGTTATTTCTATGCATAGAAAGAATCTTTGGACTAACAAATGGATGCATGACCCTAGAAAGAATTTTTTGCAGGTTAACTACTATGATCCTAGTGCACAGTATAGGAAATGTTGGGGATCATTTAAGAGAATGAGAAGATTAACCCTTTGTTCCAGTTGCAGAAGACTGGGACATCTTGCTAAGGAATTCCCCGGTAGAAGATCTAGTTGTCTTTTTTGTAAAGCTATGGATCACGAAGTTTTATATTTCCCTAGAATGATTGCTAATCTTGAAAGAATGAATATAAGACAACAAAACCCTGAGAAAGGTCAAGAAACTGAGACCATGGAAGAACCTCAGCAGGAATTATAGATTGTACTATTACAGATGAAAGAAACCCTTAATGACCATAAAGATACTAATCTATTAGATATCTTAAAAGAGAAAGAGCAAAGAGAAGTAAGAATGGGAAACTTCGACATTGACTCTATCCTAGATGAGGAAACACAGGTGAATATAATGACAAAAAGAACTTGGGAAATCTTAGGAAAACCTACTATGATTCCTTCATTGGGAGGAATAGGATTATTTAGAGGAAAGTTGATTACCCTATGTGGAAGACTCACCTAGATATCTATGAGTGCTCATGGAGCTTCAACAGTGGAAGATTTTGAAGTTGTTAAATTTATTGAGAACAATGCCCCATTTTCTATGTTACTAGGAAAACCTTGGATTGAAAGGGATCAAGCCAGAGGAAAAGAAGAAGAAGCAAGAATTGAAATATTTCATGACTAGGAGGATCACACAGTTACTTGAAGAATAGGAGAATAGATCAAAGATATTTAGAACCAAAAACTTGGATGTCAAAGTTGAAAGGACACACGAGGAATTGAGACACCTATCTAAGAAGAAGACTGAATCACCTACCCCAGATAAATAAGAAGTATTACCCGTACATCCTAGGAAAGAATCTCAATAGTGCGAAGTTACTATGCCAAAAGAAGACAAGAATCAGAATGGAAAGAGGAATAATGAGACAAAGCTCATTGGAAAGAAGGCTAGAAAACTAAGTAAGAATAAAGAAAAGATCGAAAAATTACAGAAGGTTCCAGAGGGAACTTCGCAGAAAGAAAATTTGCAAGACAGGAACTTCATCAGGATATCAGAACAACGTCACATGGCACTATGCCATGGCAAAAAAATATAGCTGTTGGAGACAATATAACCGTTAGACCGATGCCACGAACGGTTAGAATGACATTTATGGTCAGAAATCTCACCACCAGAATGTTTGGACTGCGTCATAACAGGCATAACTGAATTAATGAAGGTCTCTTGTCCGTTGGAAAGATCCATTACATTACTGCCTACTTATTACGTTGATTGTTGCACCAAGTACACTTTTTCAAATTGTATCAGAGAGAACTCATTTCTACCACACTATGATTAGTAAGATCGACACTAGTTGTATTGTTTTACGCATTCATTCATCCATATGATCTAAGAGTGTATGTCGGACGAGCTCAGCACCGTGAAGAAAATCGTCAAAGAAGTTCTCATCGATCTCATGGCTGAGAAAGTAATGTCTACAATTATTCAAGCATCCTCGATGAGAGGAGTGCAAGCCTCTCCGTCGACCGCTCCCGGATCCGGACCATCCCGAGTCATCACAGAAAAGAGAACCAAGCATAGAGATGACCTATAAAATGCGAAGTTGATCCTGACCATACTGCCTGACTACATCCTACCTCTGGTTGGCATGGTGAGTCATGATAGTGTGTCAAGAGATTTCAAGTACACCATGGTTATTGTGTACCTCCCGAAGGGGATACATGTAGTTTGAGCACACCAGGACAAGATCGCAACGTTGCAGTTCAACGACTTCAACCTAGGAGATCAAAAGAACCATAGTATGCTCACCTGGTATAAATACTTGACCAGGATGAAGGGGAAGAATTCAAAAATAATCCCCCATCCATGGACGATGAGCTTCGCCTAGTCCACCTTGTTGAATGTAATGAAAATCCCACACTTTGGAAGGCACTAGGAAGACAATTCCTGTGTCAAGCTCCTACTTTCATGTTACCATGGTAGATACTTATGGATAGACCGTCGTATCATAATCGATCTAACATTGATCCATAGGATCATCTGATTGAGTATGCAATGACCCGACCCATAGGAATTCTATCAAGGAAATGCCACAGATCACTCCCTAGCACATAATGTCAAGGATACCTATGGTGATGTTGAGAAGGGGACATGAGGCTACAAGGTAGCTTCCATCCAAAATGGCGCAGTGTGCCTAGCATGCCAGTTAATTGTAGGAAATCTAGTAAGGAATAACAAACCCATGCAGGTCACAGGGTTTGTCGTTGACCTCACGGGGAAATTTCTAGAAGGCCTACAGATGAAATGGGGGAAGTACCTAGTTAATCAGTTGGAATTGGACTACCGCAAATCATAGGATCAGGGATACGAGTTCCACTTTAGTTGGCTCCTAATCCTCATCGTGTTTGTTTCTTGGGAGATGCTAGAAGATGTGACCTTCCTAGATATTGAATCATTCGAGTCGCTCACTGCAAAATTCACCACGCTCTGGTACTCGAGCGACATGGGAAAATAGTGGTAGTCAAACACAGTTTTTCATACCTATTATCTCCAGCTGAAGAGGGCCATCGAAGTTGAACCTCGCATGACTTCGAACACCCTATAGAGGTTCCGACCCCTTATGAAGTTCCACGTAGTTCGACACTTCATCTATATTACTGTGCAAGTAGACAAACATAAGGAGGATCTTCAATTATACTACAAGCTCACAGAATATGACCTCGAGGAGATCACCAAGGACTGGTCAGCATACCTCCTTATCCCCATTGACCCTGCAGAGATGTCTTACCCTGAACTTGACATCACTGAGGCCGCTCATAGAGAACATGACACACCCGGAATGAGTAGAAGGAAGAAGACTGAATAAGTCCAAGACTTAAGAAATGCATTAGAAAATACTACCTCCATATCACCTGGTTGAGGGGGTGATGATGAAGTAGAAGAGGTAAATGGAAAAGAATATGAGAAAAAGTAAGGAAAAGTAACACCACCTAGAGATGAGT
This sequence comes from Picea engelmannii, assembly GCA_009831015.1. NCBI lineage: Eukaryota > Viridiplantae > Streptophyta > Pinopsida > Pinales > Pinaceae > Picea > Picea engelmannii. The sequence continues at coordinate 430,397 of ML780449.1, read as the reverse complement.
CTGATCCCCTAAAGAGGAGGAAGGTTTCTCCCTTGAAACCCTCTTCCTGAAAGAAATCAAGAGCCACCTTGACCAAGATGCAGACTGTGCTCACTGTCAATGATTTTGACTTCATCATCGCCGCTGTGAATGATGCCTCGTAGAAACTCTTGGAGAAACAAGAAGCCAAGAAGGAGGAGATGTACGAAACAATTGAGGTCAAACTCTAAGGGGTATAGTAGGCCTTCAGTCCAGTCACACAGTGTCCATTGCACCCCTTCCATCGGGAGCTCCAGAGTTGGGAGATGAGCCAGCCCAACTCCATTGACTAGCTGATGCAACCGAAGCTCGCCTTCTTCGCGCACAGGAAGAAACAGAACAATACACCCATGCCTTGAAGCAAGTGCAAGAAGTACTCATAGAACAACACCAAGTTGTAGAGTAGGAGAAGGTTTCTCTCCAGACAAATTTCGAAGAGGAGAAAGCACAGATTCAACAGGAAAAAGAACAGTTGCTCATAGAGCAACTTGAAGTGAAAGAAGAAGTCAACAGAGAACTTTGCTCTATGACAGGCTTAGAGCCAAAGGCAAAATCCTGAGTCAGACATCAAGTAGACCAGCTCACAGAAGCTATCCAGTAGCTACAACAAAGAATAGAAGACTTAGAGCTCCACACAGTGCCTAGCACCCCACAAGATATGAGGGATCAAAGAGAAGCAACTGCTCAAGGCACAGTTGAGAGAATAAAGTCCCTTTCCATGGAATGTAAACAACTAAGTGATTGCAGGGCCCAAACTTATGAGTGACTCACTAAGAATCCAGAATTGAAGACACTGGATTCACAACTCCAAGAGGCGAAGTATAAAGCATAAAAAATACAAGTGCAATCCAAGCCCCTATCAGTGGTTGAAAGGATGAAGTGATCCCAAGAGTAGTGCACTACCCAACAGTAGGTCCACACCATTTAGAGAAGATTTATGGAAGTGGATCAGAGGCTCCAACCTATACAGGATGAGGTTTCCCAACTGTTCCCAGAGATCGAAGACCAAGGAGTAGAACTAGATTAAGTCATCACTGCAGTAGAACAATGCCTAGAGGGACCTGTCAACGAAGTAGTCATCCAAGAGTTCGTTGAATAGGAGGCCATGGCACAACATCAGGTTGAAGCAGCTCGAGCCAAGATTGAGGATTTTGAGGCAAAGCTACCCAGATTAGAGTGACTTGGGATGAGTGACATGTGAGTGTTGGGGGCCTATTGGCCCTTGACTAAGTTTTGAGGATCCTTGGTCATGTTATACCTATTTTTGGTACTTCGATAGGATTTTGAAGGTGGAGCGGAAGACGAAGTGGATATCATGGGATCTTGGCCCATTTTTAGGGATTTTTGGGTTTTGGGATTATGTAACAGGTATGGGGGTGTCGACCCATGGTTTTACCCATGTTTAGGCCCAATTTTGTAATGTATAAATAGATGTTAGGAGATGTAGTGAGTATGAATGGCTTATTGCCTTTTGGCTATATGAAAGTAATGGTTGTAAGTTATTTGTACATGTTGTGTGAGACTTGCAAGGCTAATTGAAAGTGACTATAAAAGGTTGTGTAGACCTTTGTGTTTAGATCTACTCAGGAAAGGAGGATCTGGCAGAGTGCATGCAGATCTCTTGTCCTATGCAGAGTAGGATTTTGTGGCTCTGTGCATGTAATTGATTGAAGAAGCTAATAAAGAAGACGAAGAGTTTGTGGACGTAGCCCCAAGGTGGGGGTGAACTACGTATATCATGTGTTGTGAATGATTTTTGCTTTACGGTTGCTCTCTTGTTTATCTTCTTGAATGCTTAGTTCATTGTTATATGATAGATGAATCTGATATGGTAGCTTAGTGTTGAATACTGAGAGTGAATGCTAGATCTGACCTATGTGAATGTGCTTAGTGTCTGAATCTACTTGATTTGATATGTTTTGTCATGTTAAGTGCTACTATATGTTAGATCTGGTTGAATACTGCAATGCTCTGTAAATAGGGTTTTATATGCGAAGTAGTTATTGGTTAAACATTGATGAACTATATTGCTAAGTGCTTTGTTAATGTGTTACAATCATAGATCTGTGTCCCAGCTACGGTTGCAAACACTAGATTCCTGCAGCCACCCCTTCCTCTACCTTGGGTGAGACTTCATCTCCTTTGCAGGTGTTGTCGAAAGGGCCGGTAGTTAGGGTTTTGTTGGTGTGCTATTGTAGCATTGAACCCTGGGTCTGCCCCTATGCCAACATATACCATCAATTTCAATTGCATTAGTGATGTGGTGATTTAGAGATTATGTAAAGTTTTTCATTTTAAGGTAGTATAACTTCAAGAATGCTTGAAAAAGTTAGGCTTTGTTTCTCAAACCCAATGGTTATAGTATTAAGGACTAGGGCTAGTTGATCGTTAATATTAAATGTATAATTAACTTATATGGACATCATTGGTTGTCTAGAGGTGGAATTATTACCATTGTCAAAGTTGTTTTAGAAGTTATTCTTATATATTGGCACCTCTTAGCTCACGTCCCAAAAGGGGTGTTAGAGAAAATCCATAGACTCTGTTCTAACTTCCTGTGAAAGGGGAAAAGTGAGAAAGTTGGTTTTCATTAGACTAGATGAAAACTTATTATCAGGACCAAATCGAAAGGGGGATGGGAGATGAAATAGATCAAATCCTTTAGGAAATATTTAGGTGAAACAAGGTTATGGAACTTGATTACAAAAGAGGGTTTTGTTGGAACCTCACATTCTGATGTTTCATCACACTTCTCTTGGAATCATTTTCTCAGGCATTCGACCAATATCTAGAAACACACGGTCGAGCAATTGACTACATATCTACATCAGTCAGAGTAGTCGACAAGACTGTCATTTGAAAATTCGATCGACAGTCAAAGATAGTCATATGGTGGATCAACGAGTCAAGAAATTGACTACAAGTTGGATGCATGGACAGTTGGGTCGAGCATCCTTGTCGAGTTGACTAGACAACATGGATTTGATGGAGTCAACTCTAACAAGAAAATGTTATATCTAGACAAGATCTTCCTGATTCCAAGGAAGTTGGTCAGATCTTGAATATATAAATAGAAAACCCCATGGGTCATTATCAACAAGTGAAATAAATATAAAATGAAATATTATGTGTTCAATATGCATTGTGATGTTCTTATCACAACTCCATGTGCTTAAGTGTTGTAACAATGTCTTTAGAAACCACCTGTTATCTTTGAAGCTTAGTCCTCTTCGATTATCTGTGGTTTTATTTATTCGTTTAATATCAGGTTAAACCCAATACCCAACATGGTATCAGAGAAACTAGTTATGACCTCGACAATTGTCTGCAAATCATGTTGAGTCGGATTTGTTGTGTGATTGAATCTGGTTTGGTGATTTTTTGACTGTACCTTATGGAAACAGATCATGTCTATTTAGATATCAAAGATGGCTATGAATATCGATCCTATGGTCTTGAATAGATCAAATTATGCTATATGGGCACCATAAATGGAAACACTACTGAAGAGTGTTGGCCCTTGGTTATGTAAGTATGTGAAGATCAAGGAAGAAAAGGCAAAATGTGAACTGCGTAGAAGACACAGTGACTATTACTGGGTCGAAGTGAGAAAAAGAGAAGAAACGACAGAGCGAAGTAAAAGGAAGCAAGTCATCGGACGAGGAGATCGGGGATGACAGATAAGAAAGAAAGAAGGATCGTTGAAAACTCAGAAAGCAGAGAAATCCACTGTTGGATTCTTTGGAGCATCGTGTGAGAAGGAAGGAAAGACAGGTTGGTGAAGCCCTACAAATACGGGTCAAGTTGACCTAGGTTTTTAGAAACTTAGGGTTTTGGGTATCTAGGGTTTTGACACCTAGGTTTCAGCCTAAGGATGTCAGTGAGCTATTATAATGTATAAATAGAGGTCTAAAGGGCTTGGGTTGGGTTGGTATTGAGTTGGTTTATGGTTTTTTATTTTATGTTGTGAGAGATTATTGTTGTGAGAGAGAGAAGTGATAAGTGTGAGAGCCTTCTAGTATTGTAAGATCTTCATTTGGGTGCGAATATCAACCCTGTAGTTGGGTGCGCAGGGAGGGGAGAGAAAGAGAGGAAAAGAAAGAAGATATGTTATCTAAGAGCACAGACAAGAACTATATGCTTCATCTTAATACATTATAAAGCATAGTTCTATGGATGTAGCCCTAGAGAGAGGGTGAACCACATATATCTTTTGTCGAATGTGTGGTTGATGTTCTGTTCTCTTTTCTTGATATACTATTATTTTATTACTAGGTTAGATCTGATAGATAGATGTGCAGAGTAGATCTCAGCTGAGAAGTGATATATGTGCATGTTGTATTATTCTAGTGTGAGATCCACTTGACATTCCCCTTGTTTGTATATATCTCTGTCCTGCAACCCCCCCATAGCTGCTTCGGGTGAGACTGCATATGCTTCGCAGGTGTTGCCGAAAGCGCCAGTATTTAGGGCTTTTGGGTGCGCTCTTGGAGTTGAACCCTGGGTTTGCCCCTATGCCAACAAATGGTTCTGTTGCCAGGACAAGAATCTTCTTGAGGGAATTTCAAGGTGGCTTCCATCAAAGACAGAGACACAAAAGTGGATAGAGGATCAAGAAAAGGACTTCGATGAAGCCCAGAAAAAGAACCCTAATCTTAGTACAGAGGATTGGTTCGAGAGATATATCTTTATTGATATACACGAGATTTTCTTTGGAGGAATCCATCAGGATCTATATGAGTGGTTATCTAGGCTAGTAGATACCTAGTTTGAGATCAGATCTAGACCTCCTGTAGTTTGGACATCGATGTTGATCAAGAAGGTCAAGAGAGTTGATAATGTTGTATCAAGAGTAGTAGATCATTGGTTTGATAGTACCATTGGAGGGTACATCACAAAGTTTGTTGTTGACAGAGTAGATTCATACAACCAAGACAAGAGATATTTCTTCAAGGGACCCAGAGGGAAATTTTTACACTTCCTAAAGTTTAGAATCAAGATATTATTGCATGAGAAGAACATCTTGATGATATAGTAGTTGGTCAGGTCGGGAAAGGATAATGTTCAATAATTCGGACAGCAACATCGACTCAGAGGCTGGACATACGCGCAATGGGAGATTCTTCAAATAAGTTCACCTTGCAAACCTGTTTAAGAAGAACTACAGGGACGAGGGTTTCTACAGTGGAGAAGAGGCAGATCTGACAGACGAAGAGCATTCAGAACATGCTAGGGCAAAGGAATGGAAAGATGAAGAGCCTTGCCGGGATGAGCCAGAAACTTCAGGAACTGTGCAGACTACTGAAGTAAGTACTATTATCCCTCCTATTTATTCATTAGCATTAAGAAATCAGAGTAATCCAAGTCACTAGAGCGTTCAAAGCACTATCATTAGTAGTCCACCACATACTCAGTCAAGAACCCTAGGAAGATCTATGACAGATGAGATGAGGCTCCCTATTTTTAGGGGAGATGGATCTGAAGATCCTGATCAACACTGGTTCCTATGTGAATTTGTGTGGAATATTAAAAATTTCATCGATGAAGCTATCAAAAGAACCCAGTTTAGTACCACCCTAAGGGATCGCGGACTAAGAGGGTACATGAAGCTTGTCCAAGGACTTGCACAACTTAAGCCACTGAATCAGATTAAGAATGTGTTGACTGTAGAGTTCAAGAAACCCAAGTCAGAGTCACAATGTATTACAGAACTGAAAGAGATCAAGCAGAAGGTAGCCGAACCTATTTGGGAATTCAATCATAGATTCAAGACCTTAACAGGATGATTGACTTTTCAGATCCCATATGAATAGAACAAAGAATGGTTCATTGCTTCCCTCTTACCACACATCAGAGTTCCTCTGATGCAAGAGAAGATTGCTTCATAGGCTGAGGCGCTAGAGATTTCCATGAATTTAGAATCATCCCCTATGAGAGAATCCAACTCAGGTATGAGTCAGATCTTGAGTCAGCTAACTAGTTTGTCTCCGCAGGTCAAAGATATGAAAAAAGACAAGGGAAAATATAAAACAGAAGACATATGGTGTGTCAGATGCAGATCAAAAGGCCATGACAAGGAACATTATCCCCTATTCAATGAATACTTGGCCTCTGGAGCTTTGATCCCTTTGAATCAAGTCACCTTACCCTGGTGCGAGGTATGCAGAAATAGACATCGCCCTGGTGAGTTCTATTACATGCAAAAGTATGTTCAGACACCCACAAATTTGTATTGCAAATTTTGTAAGTCTGCGGGACATGATGATAGGGATTGTAGGGCTTACAATCTCATGCATGAAAGGTCGAGAGACATATACAATATTCAAGGTGAAGTACAACAATAAGGAAACACTACGCAGTGCAACTCCCCTGGGAGAGGAAACTTCAATCCTCGCGATGGATTCAGAGGAAGAGGAAGAAGAGGAGGAATGGGTCGAGGCTGAGGACAAATCATCTGTTATAACTGTGCATAGACGAGACACTTGGAAAGGGAATGTCAGAAACCTTGTACCACTTGCAGCTATTGCAACTCCTTCGAGCATGTCATCGAGGAATGTCCAACATTGCTGGCTAAGCTTCAGGAAAGACGAGGACCTCACCAAAATCCACAAGTGCAACTGATATATGTTGAAACTCGTGGAGAAGACCCTAGAGTCATTGTTATCACCATAGGAGGCACTCTTATACGAGAAGACATAATAACCTAGGGAAAGACTACAGAAGACTCAGGAGTTAGGAAAGCTATTGAGAAAGCCCAAACTTTTGATGCAAATAAATAAAGACAGATGTTTGAGGAGGAAAGAAAAGAATTCAGAGCAGACCAGGGGTATTCATCAAAGACACAGCCAGAACTAAGAGAATATGGAATTCCTCTGGCATTTTATCAGTCCGCTTCGCCAAAATAAGGAAAAGATGTAAGAAAGCTCATGGAATTTTTATATACTTGTATTAAGTTGATTTAGGATGAAAGCGTTGTACACGAACTACAAAATTTAATCAAATAGTATGAGCTAGGAAAGATAGACCCCTTATTGAATAGGGCAGTACACCAAATCGATAAGAAGAGAAGGACAAATAAGGAACTACACTTGAATGCTCAAATAGGAGAGTATGAGATAGACTATGTGGTCCTCGACTTAGGGTCAGAGGTCAATGTCATGACCAAGAAAACCTAGGCACTGATGGGAAAACTGAAGTTGATCGATTCCCCTATTATGCTTAGGATGGCTAATTAGTAATCTATAAGCCCCTTTGGTAGATTAGAACATGTCCCTGTGGACATCGACAGAGTAAGAACGTTTGCAGACTTTGAGGTAATTGAGATAGTTGATGATAGTTGTCCTTACCCTATGCTGCTAGGAATTGATTGGGATTTCAATAATTCCACTGTGGTTGATTTAAAGAAAAGACATATGAATTTTGAAAGAGACGGCCTTAGGGTCATTGCACCTTTAGATCCATATAAAGGTCAGCGATACACATAACCTATCAAAGAAGAAGACCATGCATATGAACTAGAAAACATATACAAGCTAAAAGCCAGATAGCATGATTACATTAATCCCACAGCCGATGGAAAATTAAGCTGGCAAAGTGACAACGCATGTTCATCAGACTCAGAAGAAGCATTGGAGAATGGAATAAAATGTATGAATTATCTAGAAGGAGATGTGCTAGATTAATCAGAGAATTTCATTGGATCGGCACAAAAGTAAGTAACCTACCCACATTTGATGTTCTAAACCCTTTAGAAACTTTCTTGTTAGAATTTGAAGCAAGTGTACCAACACAAAAGAGATTGTTGGCAATGGATGAGGCTTTGAAAGCCACACCAGCAAGATGGTGGGGGACACACAAAAGTAATATTACAGAATGGGTACAATGTTGTACCTTGATGACAACGTGGTTCTCAGCACAAGTAGAAGGCTGTGAAGTTCGCTACATAGGTCAAAGATTCCCAAAGGACCATGTGAGAATTTGTGAAGAATCTTGGAGCAACATTCCTCAAGAGAAGTGTGTGCACAAATTCATTAACACGCTGGACACAACCCCTATCAACTAGTACCTTCAAGCAAAGCTGCGCCTCGTCATTGTAGATTGGGAAGGTATGACTCAGAATTTTGAAAGTAAATTTCCTTCAGTAGATCAAGCACTATAGCTTTTCAGACAAAAATTATTTGAGGAGGCCTCTAGCTTCTCTTTAGCACAAGGAGAGGATGAATGGACTGTGCCCTTGCAGAAACTGGAAGGTTGTTACAACATCAATGATGATGAAGATGATGATCCGAGGAAGGTGAGCATCGCAGAAACAGAAGGCCAAAGAGATGTGGAAAGACCAGGAGTTGAGTTACCATTCATTGGAAAGACAATCAAGATTAATAAGGTCAATATAGGAACAGAGAAGACACCTAAGTTTGCAAATGTTGGAGATTATTGGGATGATGCTACAATTGAAAAAATTACAGAGTTACTGCATGAATATCAAGACTTGTTTCCAACCAAGTTCACTGATATGAAGGGAATTAAATGGCCTATGGGATATATGAGGATCCCTTTAAAACCATATGAAATACCAGTCAAATAGAGACCCTATATATTGAACCCTAAGTATAAGGAAAAAGTGAATATTGAGCTCAACAAAATGTTGGAAGCAGGAATTATAGAACCTGTCGAAGAATTAGAATGGATTAGCCCTATGGTGGTGCAAGACAAGAAGACATGAGAGATCAGTATTTGTGTCGATCTTAGGAAGATGAATGATGGTTGTTTGCATGACCCCTTCCCTACACCATTCACGGACAAAGTGTTAGATAATGTTGGACACCAGGAGGTATATTCTTTTACAGATAGATTTTCAGGATACCATCATATACGGATTGCCAAGGAAGATCGCCATAAGAACAAATTTTCAATAGAATGGGATCCTACCAATATACAATGATGTCGTTTGGATTGAAGAATTCCCCAACCATCTTTTCCAGGGTGGTCGTCGAAGCATTCAAGGAATTTTTGAATAAATTTCTAGAAGCCTATTTTGATGATTGGATTGTTTTTAGTTTATTGAAAGATCATATTGAATGTCTAAGGCTAATGTTGGATAAATGCAGGCAGTGTCAAATTGACTTGAACCTGAAGAAATGCATATTTTTCTCACCATTTGGAGTGTTGTTAGGTCATATTGTATGTAAGCAAGGATTTTTGGTAGACCCATCTAAAATTGCCATTATAGTTGATCTAGCCCCTCCTACTTCAGTCAAATAGCTGTGCACTGTGTTGGGACACACAGGATACTATAGGGAGTTCATTAAAGGATATTCTCAGACTAAAACACCCATGGAGAATCTGTTAAAGAATGATTTTCAGTTTATTTGGACAGAAGAATGCCAACAGAGCTTCGACACACTGATACTGCACCTATTCTGGTTTTCCCAGATTGGACCAAGGAGTTTCATGTGCATGTCGATGCATATTCCATTACATTAGGAGTTGTGTTAGCACAACCAGGTGAAGGATACATCGACCATCCATTATCCTTTTCTAGCGGGAAGCTATCAACTACTGAGATTAATTACACCACCACTGAGTGAGAAAGGTTAGCCATGGTATATGCACTACAAAAATTTCGCCACTACTTGTTGGGAGGGAACTTTAAAATGTTTACTGATCACTCCATGCTAAAATACCTAGTCAAAAAACTAGTGTTGGGGGGAAGTATATGCATATGGCTTCTGCTATTTTAGGAATATTACTTTGAGATCATAGTAAATCCAGGAAGAATGGACAAAGGTCCTGAGCACTTGTCAAGTTTGGAACATGGAGAAGAGCCGACCAGTTTGGAGGATGCACTTTTGGATGCATAGTTACTGGCCATTATAAATATTGATGACCACTTTGCATAGATAGTCCAGTTCCTATCAACATGAATGGCACATAGTGAGTATACAATTCCCCAAAATAAACAACTAGTAGTGCGTGCTGCAGACTTTTCATAGATAGCAGGACAACTATACAAGATGAGACCTGATGAGATATTGAGAAGGTGTGTTATGGAGATGGAGTGACCACTGATCCTCACAAAAGCTCATGAGGGAATCATAGGAGGACATTATGCAGGGAAAGAAACTGTGTAGAAGGTTCTTAGAGCTGGCCTTTGGCAGAATACCTTATATAGAGATGCTAAAGACTATTACAGAGTCTGCGATGTATGCTAAAGAGTTGGGAAACCATCTAGAAGAGATGAAATTCCATTAGCACCACAGCTGACCCTACAAACATTTGAGAAATGGGACAATGAACTTGTTGGACCTATCAACCCTCCAGGAAAGCATACAGGAGAAAGGTACATAATTACTACGACAAAATACTTGACTAGATGGGCTGAAGAAAGAGTAGTCAAGGACCATAGTGAAACTACAACTATGCGCTTCATATTTGATGACATCATAACCAAGTTTGGATTCCCAAATGTCCTTATGAGTGACACTACTATAAATGGATAGAATTTCCGACACCCTATTGCCATACCCCCGACGTTTGATGTCGCTCAACCGCCGCTTATGAGGGCTCAACAGGTGTCGAAAAATCTCCCATGGTTTTTTTGACGTTGGACTATCGTCGGTATTCTGATTCCCCTAACTTCTGATGATCGACGACCTTTAAAAATTTAATTTCAAAGGACAACTGGAAAACTACCGACGACGTCCGTCGGTCTACCAAAAAATATTCCGACGTTATCTCGCCAACGTGACCAATGAGCGTGCTATAGTTCTGACACTTTGCTGGGAGCATTTCCCTTCAAAAGTCTGACCTGTATTAGTCAGAAGACCTATGGACCTGAATATTAAAAAAAAAAACATTTGTTGAAAAGAGGCGAGGCATTAATTTTCTCAAGTTCATAAAAGGCATAGAAGGTTTCTTCAACACTGACCAAGATAGAGTATCAAAGGTCTCGGCCTTTTCTTCTCCTCTGTGACCCTCGCAGCTATGGCTACGTGCACAAAACGACACTATCCCTCCCGGGCTTCTCTACTATGAAGCCGTGAAATATTTTCTTGACCTTTGTGAATTCCTACAGGGTCTGTGCATCTGACCAGGTGCTATCTGTCCTGAGTTTCGTCAACTATGAGGGACTTGGGATCTTTGCACTCTTTCTCCTAGGTTTGACTTTTAAAAGAATATTCAACACATCTATTGTTGTCCTTCATCAAGTCTAGGACTTGAGTGGTTCTCGGTATCTACGCTACTCATGAAAACAAAGGAGAGAGGTTGAGGCATTTAACGCCCCCTCTTCTCCTTCCAATCTAATGGTCGTGAGTGACCATAGATCTTCCGACAAGATCTCGCCCGTCAAATGATACTTATCCCTACACAACCATCTCTAGATTTCAAGAGGATTGTTCCTCCTCGTGCAGGGTTACTAAGGCCTTGTGCCTTCACATCCTCTTTCCAGGTTCTTGATGGGCTTTTCAAGGAGGGTATCTCTATGGGGAGGTTTACACAGGGTACTATCTAAGGCAAATAAGGTTATATCTCTCTCGAGAACTGGACATGAAGTCTGAAATAGATCAATATGCATATAAATAGATATTTATGAAAACATAAGTCATATGTAGTCTTTCCATTATAAACATGCAACTGATCAAAACACCATACAGACATTCTTGCACTGAAATAATTCACAATTTCACATCTTATGAGCATAAATGTCAGAATATATATATTTCAAGATGCCAGAGATAAAACACTTATCAGAAAAACACCAGAGGTGATGCAACTGCTGAGAGGGGTGCTCGTTTCCACCCAACCGTAGGCTCAGCGACTCCCAACGGATTTACCACTAGCCACCCCCGAGCTGAGACCACGATATTGCAAGACTGCATCTCTGTCTTCCAGTGACCGAGAACAAAGGTTACTCTCCTTCTTCTCCGCTATCACTCACTCTGCATATTTTTCCAGAGTTCTTCCTCCCTCGTGTCTGCTTGTGATCGCACACTTCTCCTGCCTTTTTTCCTTTCCGGTGAGGTTGCGTGTGGCACAATCTCCCTCGTGGTGGTCAGGTGTTAGGACCCCATGGATGGGATTTTTTACCCCCATCCCTCATTATGCATGAGGAGCCATCCACCTACCAACCTGCGAGTAATTAATTTTGGGCCAACGAGCCTCTCTTGGTTCTCCGGGCTAGTGAAGACCAAATACGGTATTGGTTTTTGGTGGAATTTAATGCCACCATCCCAGGTTCCTTCCACCACCTTTATCCAACCATCGTGGTCTCTTTTTCAGCATATCCCCCTCTCAGCAGTCCTGCAATATATATTCATAATATTATTCACATTCGTCGACCTTTTTCACAAGGTCTATTCACATTACACATTCACATTTTTGAGTTTGCCACAATACTTGTCCAGTATAGTTATTTTTATAGACTGGGGGAAACAAGGTGTTACAGTCAGGAGGCTACACCTCACTTTCATGGGGCTGCAGGGAAGCACCATCTTGTGGTTTCTCTCTACTATCAATAAACTGTTCTGTAGTACTATTGATGGGCTCGGTAATATTGTTGATCCCCTACTATAAATAACATAGCAACATATAAAATTATTGGACGATATAAAATGAGAATGTATTTTAAAGGTAATGAAACCGTGTTATTGTGGTTAGATTTTTATAATATACCATCTCATGCACACTGCATCTTGGCGACTGTCCCAAGATTTTTCGGTGATCAATAACAGCTTGGTATCCATACTTGTAACCAAGCTGGAGGTCTTCCATAGTGGCTTTGGTACCAAAATCGTCCCCCTACATTGCATAAGAGTATTGATTTTTGTTATTGGTTGCCCCATGAATTACCAGAAACTTGGAAGGCGATATAACTAATAATATTGTTAAGATGTTTGATTACTTACAATTTGTGCCTGTAACTTCAAATAGCCACCTTGGCCTAGTTTGTGTTGGCCATGTTTCTCAACCCTTGCCTTGGTGGGTTTCGAAGTGTCAAGGAGCCTATGAAAAATTTCAAGTATGTTATATACCGCAATTGTATTTAAAAATAAAGAAAGCTAAAAGTATTGAATTCAAATTGTAATTTACCTTCCTGGACCAAGTGAATTTCTTCCTTTTTTTCTCAATCTCTTCTCCTTTGCGTCCTCAATGAATGCCTTCCATTCCATCTCAGGAATAATGGGTGGATGCTCATACCTGGGGTTCTTTTGCAAGTTAACCCTATACATGTCACATATATATTTTAAATATAGGCCCAACGCTTTGGAGACCTCACTTTTGTCGAAGGTATCTACCCCAAACATACGTTCAAGGTAGTCCAAGATTTCTTTTTTGAGGTGAATACTCTGAGAATTCCACCTCGTGCGTAATGTGGGACCAAAAATTTCCAATGACTGGTCATGCAAGTGTTTATAAAACAATTTTTTTCCTACATGCAAAAATAAACGATCATTAATTAGAAAATAATAATATATAAGATGATATATGCTTCAGATATACAACAACAAACGGTTAAAACAATTAAAAACACCTGGAATTTTTAATGTATTTATTGGAACTCCTTTCTCATTCATAAAAAAAGTGCATGAAATTATTCTCGTGCTGGCAACACGTGATGATCCAAGAAATGAACTGACAGTGTCATCACTGCCACTACCACTAGCTCCTGCGTGTGGCTCTGCCACCTCTGGCTGAAGGGGTATGTCATGCTCACAGTCCCCAGCTATAGGTGTGGACCTAGCTTGAGTATGACTGGGATCAATCGTAGGTGGAGTGTTGAAGAGCCTAGCCAGTATATGTTGGCTCGTGCTGGTTGGACATTGTGGTGTACTCTCTGCAACATGACTACTACCAACATCTACTGCAGGAGTTGACTGAATCAGAGCCAAAAAATCCTATATAATAAAGAAAAAGATTTTTTGATTAGAAAATGTAAAAGTTATAAACATGAAACATTCATAATTGAACTTATGACCAAAAAAAATCACTTTAAGATATGTTTATTACCTTATATTTTTTAAGGTCTTCCTTCAACTGCTCTATCCTTTCTTTAGTTTCTTGATTTTGATCTTTACTTACAATCAAGCAAAGGATTTCTCTATTCGTTTTTCTGATGATTTTGTTTATCGTTACCATTATGTTGGGGTCATCCAACAAGTCGTCTTTGACCCAATAATCACAACCATGGCCCGTGGACTACATATTTCAAGAAAGAAAAGTTATTTTCAATTATATAAACAAATAATAAATTTCACATTAAATGTAATTCAGAAATGTTAATCATATGCCTATTCTGGGGGGCCTGGAGATTTTCCATGATCATCCTGCCAATAATTAGGTGTTAGAAATCCATAACAAATGAAATGACTCATGCAAACTCACAGAGTATGATGTGCATTATAGTGAAGTACATTACCTGTAATTTACCTATTTTGAGGGGTCGACTGGTGCTTTTCCACGATCATCCTACCAAGAAATAGGCGTTAGAAATCTATAAGAAATAAAATTACTCATGCAAACACTTAGAGTATGATGTGCATAAGATTTATGTGTTAGAAATCCATAACAAATAAACATCATGAACGACAATAAATTTACAAACAATGGGAATACACATTTACAAACTACACCACATCACATCATGATAAGTAAACATAATAGATTTCAAATTACTGCCCCCATAATAGCTATGTCCGTATGTATTCAATTCAAGTTGTAATCAATCAATCAACTCCTCCCCTACAGTTATTGATTTTATTGCGCATACGAATACACGATTTCGTTCCCGCCCCTCAAATATGCAATTGGGTTGCTTATTTGTTGACCCGGGTCGTGTTCTATTTATAAACCCCGCAATATTTTTCAATGCCTTTGGCCTTCCATCAATATACATAGATCCTCATTTGTTTCTATCGTTGTCTCTTAGTTGTATATAGTTTGCAGCCACTCTGTATATCCGCATACCTCGCGTATATTGGACTAACTTCATCCAATCTCCATAATTGTAACAAGGCCCGACATACTCCATCAATTCAGTTATTCCACCGTAAAAAACCTTTATGCCATCCATGGAAAATATCCCCGAGCCATGTAACGATGATGCAGCAATGCGATATATCCTCTCGTCTAGTCAAAAATCAGTGTTTAGTTGAGGAAGGTCCTTGGGTACCCATCGTTTCACTTAATGTTTGTACCTCAAGGGAACCTCGATGTCATCTATGCTCTCAACATCATAAGAGTAGGACCCCCCTTCAGCGAGAAAAAATTCCATGCGTCTATGGAATTTTCTTCTAATCTTCTCACCTCTAGTTGCTCTCCGTTTACCTGAACTTTCCTCGCTTGATGAAGACAGATCTGACAAATACCTGTTTGGTTGTACCTGTAGTCCATCGAATGAGCGATCAGTTAAGAAGAATGCCCCTTTCAATTCTAGTAATGATAATTGTCTAGGATACAAGGATGACAAAAGGCAAACAACAAATACGCATTCTTCTTAAATGGCAGATTGATCAACTCGTATTATAAGGGGTAGATTGATCAACTTGTATTTATGATGTAGAGAGACCAAGTGACATATCAAGTTGGTTCAACAAAAAGCAACAAATCCACACAAAATCCGACCACAATTAATAATAAGCCTCGAGTATAGTCTTGTTACTCCTCACTGAGCTTGTTTGGATTCTATGGGTTGTTGGAGTCGGGAGTTTGAGGCATATTTGGTCTATATCCTGTTCATATATGTGTTTAAGGTAGGAACCCATATCGATATTGCATTTGAATTGGATAATTCTTGGTTGCTTGTGCTTTGGCTTGGGTTACTATTGTGGTAAAATTGGTATTGTGCATCTCTTCCATACTTTGTGTTTCTTGTTGTGAAATTATTTAAAACTATCCTCGAACCTTTTCTACGTTTTCCTCTTCCTTATTCTGGACACACCTTTGTTGTGATTTTGAGCTCCTTATATGGGCAATTATAAAGCCCCATCTTGGCCATTACTTATGTTTACACCTAGCTCAGGTCCTAGTTTACTATGGTTTCCTCTAGGAATTACTTGAAGTTTATGAATTGATCCATGGGTTGCTTAACTATGGCTGGTTTAAAGTTTCATTCTACCTATTGAATGCTCATCTCTTGTAAATGTTTGGTTCTACCTACATGTGTTAATTACCCTACCTCAAATACTTGCTACTATTATGGATATGGTTGGGATATCATTCTCATGACCTCTTGGCCAT
>ML780449.1:398676-408812 GCA_009831015.1 Picea engelmannii | reverse complement strand
ATGTGTACTGAGGGCTTGAGCCACCACAAAGAAAACATACAAAGAATATTTGTCTTATGAACAAGATATGGTACTATCCATTTTGAGGTTTGGCATAGAGATTGTTCTTATAGACTACACTACATTGCACCATATAATCCCTAGACTCCTTGCAAACCATGTAACACCATTCAAAGACACATTCTTTTGATGAATTATCTATACTAGCAACGAACGTTTTTCATCGATAGTATAGCTAATTCGTCGCAAGATTATTTACATTCATCTCTCTTGCGACGATATCAAATGATTCTTGGATTCATTTCATATTTGGTTTATCAACTTGAAATTAAAATTTGATACTTTGCAAGCTATTTGTACCTTGAGTCAAATACAAATATGAAATTTGGAATCATTAACATATATACTGGAACATATGAAAAATAGGGTTTATGGTTTACATGATGATATGATGATGGAATAAAGTGGGTGTGTGAGTCAAATTTGAGTCCAGAAACCCTCCCATATCGTTAAGGCATGATAATAGCCTATCCATGTCAAATTTCAATGCATACAGATACAATTTGAAAAAATTTCAAAGTTGGCCCCATTCACATGTCACTGTTGCCCGCCTCTAGTATTTTTATGGTGTTGATTAAGAAATCAACGAAAAAGAGGGATTTTTGTATCCTATGGAGTACTACACCAAAAATTTTGCCTTACCATATTGCTATCATTCTAATTTTTTCTCCATTTAGATTAAATAACCTCCAACAAAGGTTAGAGTGCACTCTTCATAATCACAAAGACTCTTTCCTACAACAACTAGTCTTGTTACATTCTAAGGCACGGGATCAATTCGAGAGGTCATGTGTAGTGGTTTGAGATATGTACTTATTTTATAGATTTTTGAACAAGAAACATAATAAATAATAAGTAAATAATACATACCTCCTTTACATGATTTGTATTGTCGTTGGTTGACGTAGTGTACTCGAATGAATAGAAAGTGTCTCCAAATTAATCTTTCCCTTTCCACTTGCACCCACTTGCCCTTCTCTCCTGACCTTATATATACAATATTTCAACATTTCAATACATTCATAAATCTTCTAGTTGATCATCTTCGTTTAAATGAACATCCATATCATCTGGTTCATATAAGGTGTTGTAAGGATTGATCGTATCAACATCGTCATCAATGTACTCATTTCCAAGAAATATATCTTCATCATGGATATCATCATCAAGATTTGCATTGCCTCATACTAGTACATTTGGTTCATCTCCTTCAGGATCTTCATCTGAGACATTTGCTACATCGTCTACCTGTTCCTCTGCATCATCTTCTTCTTCAAGATCATTTTCTTCCTCTACAATATTATACTTTACTGGCCTTCCTCTTGGATCATACCTAACAACAAATGACCAACCTGTTTTACTTGGAACCTCTGAGTAGAAGACTTGTTCGCATTGGCTTGGAAGAACATAATGATCTGTTCCTGGCTCAAATGACCTTGCATTAACCATGTTAAATCCATTATCATGTAGAATAACAGTTCTATCATGATCACGTTCATTCATTCGTAGCCTGTACCATTTGACGTCAAACAAAATTATTTTGAAGGATTTAAAGTTACACTCAAGTATGTCCTCAAAATACCCATAGTATCGATTTTCAGAGACTTCGGGACGTCTGTCACTTCTAGAGGAAACATTAGTGACCTCGAAGACTGTAGTTATCCCACAATCAGAAGTTTTCCTCTTTTTGTCCAACTTTTTGATGCAAAATTTACGACCATTGCACCACATAGTCTTGTGATGTTTCAACTGCAATATGCCAAACACATAAAACATATTTCACATAAGTTGTAATGTATGGATGGGAAAAACACATCGACACTAACATTAATAATTTATGAAATAACATAATGAAATTATATTGGATGAATATCATGCTTGCCTGTTTATCTTTCAAACCATGTGCTAAATCAATTTCCTGCTACGTAAGATTGGTATGTCCATTACAATGAGCTTCTATAACCAATGTAGACACCCCTTCCCATGATAACCTACCTTCACGTTGTATGAATCTATCAATCCATACCTTCATCCAATCAAGATTGTTTGCAATGTATATATGTAGTGCATCCCACTCTCGACCAAATGTATAAGAAAATCATAATTCACCAATATCTGTTAGTTAGCAAGGTATAAAATATTAATAATTGATGAAATCATAAAAATTAAATAAGTATGATACACATAAAAAGGAAAAGTCAGATGTATTATAAACCTAATTACCTTTCACTTTCGTCATTCTACCTTTCCCCAACATGTGCTCCCCTTCAAATTTTTTAATGGAGTTCACATCCCAAATGCAATCCACATGCATATTTGCGGCTAATTTAGGAAGATATTGACTAATATACACCATCGATTGATATAGCATATATCCCTCCACCATAGAACCATCGGGACATGCTCTTTGTCTAACCAAATCCTTTAATGATTTCAGGTGCCTCTCCACCATCCACATTGACCTTGTGTGTACTGGTCCACACAATTCAATCTCCTCAACTTGGTGTATGAGGTAGTGTTCTTGTGCATTGAAAAATTCCATAGGTAGATACTTTTGAATTTCACACATTAGCCGAGGAATTTCTCTCTTCCAATACTTTATATCTTCTTGATGGATTTGTTTCAATGAAAACCATCTATAGTCGATGTTGCAAGCAAGTACCATGTTTCAACAAAACATATAAATTAATATATTAAATTATAAGTAAAACATATGTCTTTAAGATCTTGAATAACAAATTGGAAAAAACAATTTGCATATAATTTACTACTTACCTCATGTATTTGCCAAGATCATATATAACTTGTTTGACGTTGTTGTCGAAGTGGTATGGGAGAGATAGAGGTAGAACATACTATAACAATCAAAACCGATCGTTATTTGATTCTAAAGTATAATAAAACAAAACTAAAAATATGTATACCAATATAAATATATATATAAAAAAATAATTACCTTAATGAAGGTATGCCAATCATTTGTTTTTACCCCACCAAATTCACCTTTCTTTGTTAAGATATTATTTATTTTTGAAGAAAAACCTGTGGGAAATTTTATTCTCCGAATGACCTCTTTTACATCATTGCTTTGTTGCTCTGTTAATAACCAGGGAAGGCTATTTCAATCTTCGTCTCTATTTGATTGGATCCCACTTTGCATTGCATGATTGGCTTCCTGAATGTCACTACAAATCTTGACGACTTTTTCTTTATCCCTCCTACCATCTATGATTTGCCATAATGTTTATGTCACATTCTTCCTGATATGCATTGTATCAAACAAATGATCTATTTTAGGTCCTGATAGTAGGGAAACCTCATGAATTGAGAGGGATAACTTTTCATTCCTCTTGGGAGCCCATTGTTAATACCTTCACGACATTGATGAAGCATAAAATAAATTCAATAAAATAAAAATTGATAACATTACATATACAATATTACATAAACAAATTGCAATATACCATCTCGATGACTTTTTTTATATTCCAACTTCCATAGGTGAGGTGTCATTCTTCGTGGTTTTAATCCAGTCTCTTCTTTCCCATTGAAAATATGTTTTTCAATAGTACAATACCTATGGTTTTTAGAGAGGAAGTGCCTATACTCATCAAACACCTCCTTTCCTAAAGTTTTTGAACGTCGAGATTTGATCTTAGGACCACAAACTGGACATGCAAATCTACCCTTTGTTTGAAGACCTGCAAAAGTTGGATTAATAATTATGTCAATTATACGAAGGGGATTATTTAAAAAAACATGCAGCGTGGTATCTTCAAATAATTATATACTATAATTAAAGTGCAATGGATCATTACATACCACAAAAATGTGTTAGTCCTGGGGCATCATGAATTGTCCATACAAGTATTCCACGAAATTGAAATTCCTTCTACCTTATTGGTTTACAATCGTCATACATAGTGATGTCGACCCATAACTTTAGTAACTCGTTGATGAGAGGCTTGATATATACATTCATATCTTTAACTTGGTACTTACCTAATTGTTTGAAATTACACATAATTACTAATGTGATGTGCATATATAAGTAAATAAATAAATACAAGATATTATGCAACAAGAAATACAAATGAAATCTTACATTCGGAAAATTAATGATACCATTACATACCTGGAACAATCATTGTCAACATTATGTGCTCCCTCTTTATTGACATCCAAGGAGGAATGTTATTGTTGATAACAAAAATTGGCCACACTAAGTAAATAGACCTGAGCTCCCCAAATGGATTAACACCGTTAGTGACCAATGAAATCCTAACATTATGAGGTTCATCTTTAAAAACTGGCCATTTTTCCTCAATTTCCTTAAATGCATGACCATCTGCAGGCATTTGAAGAACACCATCCCCACTTCTATTACGTGCATGGTAATCCATAAACTATGCTATGCTTTCGCACCAGAACAGTCGTTGCAAATGTGGAATTATGGGAATATGACGAAGAACCTTATGAGGCACCTTTTTTGTTAGTTGATCGGTTCGATATCTACTGGTATGACATTGCGGAAATTCTATTTTCAATGCATGTTGTCCATAGTATACAATATGATCATTGGGACATGCATCTATAGCTTGATACTCCATTCCAATTTCTTTCATAATGGCATTTAAATCTCGGTATTTGCGAGGTAAAATATTTGACGATGGTAACAAAAAATCACCTAACAATCTATGACATAAAAAATAAGTAATTAGTGTAAAGAATGTTATAATTTGTAAATATTTAATTCTTATTTCAAACATTAATTAAAACTAAAAACAAGGGGAAAAAATCAATCTTTATGTATACATGATAATGAACCATATTACATACCTTAGGATCTGTGTCATACAACTGTTTGACAAACCATTCAAAACCTTTAAGTTCACAAACAATAATGTAGCAAAAATAAGATTTTCTTTTGAACCTTCATAAAGTGTTTTTTCTACCTTCTCTAGCAGAGGTATGTCAAGATCACCAATGTCCTCATCATCATCCTCATCTGGTCAAGTGAACAAGTCTTGGATCAATTCATTTGTCCCATCGCCTTCAACTATATTGTTATTAGTGTCATCTTCTTCCATAGGATCATTAACTTGATCTTCAATATTCGTCTCTCCAAATTCCTCGGCACCTTATAGTACAACATCGCTTATGCTAGTACTTGGCACGTTCAGATGCTTAGGGGGCCATCTTGACTTTATAATTACAAACAGTCATGAAAAATTAGTGTACTGCATAAGAAATATTTAAACAATATAAAATTTTATAAATACAATCAATATAAATATATAATAATGAATATATAGTTTACCAAGGGACGATATTCGTTCGTTTTTCGGTCCACCTTCAATGTGCCCATGGGTTCTGCAATGTCTTACAGCTGTTTGTATTAAAATTATTCTAACTTTTGTACTCCCACATTTAGCACAAGGGAAATAACATCTCTCGTCACCTTGTCCATAATATATCCACATTCTTCACCACAACCAAAATATTGAGACGATTATGTTATAAAGTTCAGTGATGATGTGCTAGATCTATTTGATTCTTGAAATGCAATAGACCAAACCATACAATATATTTTACCACATAAGCTTCAAAGCTTCACCATAACCAAGTAACATAATCAAACGACATAATAGAACTAGGGAAAGAGATGAAGTCGCATATAAGCATGGAAAAATTAGCATGTTCATAGATGACATAAAATCTACATAAACGTATAATGTTATAAAATATTAAAGGAGACAAAAGAAAAAAAAAAATTAACTAACCTTCAAAGTCTAAAATCCTCTTGCACACCTTGAACAATGATCACAAAACTAAGCTCTGTAGATCAAAGATTAGTTCGATCTCTTAATCAACAAGCAAACCTTCACATGAAAATGACTATTAGCAAAGCTATAACACATAAAAGATGTCACAACTATAATAAATTAGTCAAAATTCGGTTCGAATTAACTAATTTATAGATTCGTCATCGTCAGAATTCCGACGACTATAAACCTAAATTAAGGTTGACCATTTCAAAGTCAATGACCATTATGTTGACCTACAAATGACTATATTAAAGAGTTGGAACTAGGCGTTGTACTTCCAACGACATTAGAACACGTTGGAAATCTGACGTTATCGAGACTAATTTAAAAAACAAAATAGTAAAATTTCATTTTTTTTAATTTTTTTTGACAAAAACATTGATTTTATCATAATCATCATAATAGTTCATCGATTTTTTATCCTATATGTAATAGTGTGATCAAGGCACACATTTCATCAATAAGACATTTGAAGCCTTGACTAAGGAATTTGCAGTCCACCATCAGAAGAGCATGCCTTACCATCCACAAGCGAATGGGATAGTGGAAGCATTCAACAAGATCTTGGAGACAACGCTGAGCAAGATTTGTAGTGTCAACAAGGATGACTGGGATTTAAGAGTACCAACAGTACTATGGGCCTATAGAACCACTTGCAAGAAGCTAACAATGTAGACCCCTTTTAAGTTGGTGTATGGTCTTGAAGTTGTTGTCCCAATGGAATATTTGGTACCAAGCCTACGAATTGTCTCCTTCATAGATATGGATGACACTAGCGTTGTTCAAGAAAGGATTGCACAGTTGGTCGAACCAGAAGAAGACAGATTTGTTGCAGGATTCCATCAACAGATACAAAAATAAAGAAAGAAGGCCTACCATGACAGGCACATCAACAAGAAGGCATTTAAGCAAGGTGATCTAGTACTGGTATATAACAGTAAGTTCATAAAAAATCCTGGGAAGTTCATAACACATTGGCTAGGGCCATATGAGGTCACCTATATTACAGAAGGAGGAGCTACACAGTTGAAAACTTTGAAGGGGGAATGGAAGGAAGGATTAGTGAATGGGAGCCGGTTGAAATTGTACTATGACAACCAGTTGCCCCGCAACTCTTAGTAAACGCAAGAGGAAAAGGGTCTAGGTACCAGGTGCAGTTGAAACTAGGTACAAGAAACAAAAAAGACAGTTTGCATAGGGAAAGAGAGGAGGCATCGAGCAGAAAGCAGAGGCTACCCTGCGTAGTCTGAAGTCGAAGTAAATTAGGAAGCTGAGATATGAAGTGCCTCGGGATGAGTCACAAGTGAGTGTTGGTGTCCTATTGGCCCTTGGTTATGGAAGTACATGAATATCAAGGAAGAAAAGGAAAAATGTGAATTGCGTGGATGACATAGTGATCATTACTGGATTGAAGTGAGCAAAAGAGAAGAAACGACAGAGCGAAGTAAAAGGAAGCAATCTGTTGGATGAGGAGATCAGGGATGACATATAAGCAATAAATAAGGATCGTGGACAACTAAGAAAGAGGAGAAATCCACCATTGGATGCTTTGGATCACCGTGTGAGAAGGAAGGAAAGACAGGTTCGCGAAGCCCTCAAAATATGGGTCAAGTTGACCTAGGATTTTAGACACCTAGGGTTTTGGGTATCTAGGGTTTTGACACCTAGGTTTCGGCCTAAGGATGTCAGTGAGCTATTGTAATGTATAAATAGAGGTATAAAGGGCTTGGTTTGGGTTGGTATCGAGTTGGTTTATGGTTTTTGTTGTTATGTTGTGAGATATTATTTTTGTGAGAGAGAGAGAAGTGTTAAGTGTGAAAGCCTTCTGATATTGTAAGATCTTTAGCTGGGTGCGAAGATCAACCATGCAGCTGGGTGCATAGGGAGGGGAGAGAAAGAGAGGAGAAGAAAGAATATATGCTAGCTAAGAGCGCAAACAAGAACTGTATGCTTCATCTTAATACATTATAAAGCACAGTTCTGTGGACATATCCCTAGAGAGAGGGTGAACCACGTATATCTTGTGTTGAATGTGTGGTTGATGTTCTGTTCTCTATTCTTGATATACTATTATTGCATTACTAGGTTAGACCTGATAGATAGATGTGTAGAGTAGATCTGAGCTGAGAAATGATATATGTGAATGTTTTATTGTTCTAGTGTGAGATACACTTGACATTCCCCTTGGTTGTAGACATCTCTATCCTACAACCCCCCCATTGTTGCTTCAAGTGAGACTACATCTGCTTCGCGGGTGTTGTTGAAAGGGCTAGTAGTTAGGGCTTGTTGGTGCACTCTGTTGGCAAATGTTTAATAGATAGTGTATGCTTGTAATTGATGGCAAGTACAACAGTGAAGATGGCAGGATCAGAATGTGCATCGATGGACAAACATGAACAACGTAGGCTCAGGAGGAATTAGTGCAGAGTCGAAATTCTTCCAAGTAAGAAGGATGTGTAAGCTTGGAGGAGAAGTGTCATTGATCATTGGATCCCATCCAAAATTCCCGACAGCATGAGGGCCATCAGATCTGAATAAAAACAAGAAGAGCGCGTGCTGAAGAGAAGGATAGATCTCAGGCGTTAGATCTGAGCGCAGGATCCGACCACCGTTGGATCGAGGAGAACCTGCACGTTCTTTAAAGTGCAAGGAGTAGAGGGCTCACAAAATCCTGAAAGAAGGAAGACTGTCCATCTTCAGGCAGGACACGTGGGGATAGATCGTTAGTTCGCTGACTGGAGAGTCAAAGGAACGATGTTCCCTAACCTCTCTATTTCACGATATGCGAAATCACGATGTAATCTGAGCCGTCAGATCAAGATTTGATATGGACCGTTGATTCCAGTCAATGGAGAGGCATCGGGGATTGAGAGTTGGACATGACAAAGATTATTGACATCAAGAATGTCGATTTCGCGATATGCGAAATCTCGATTCAATCGCAGTCGTTAAATAGAGATCAGATATGGACCGTTTATCATACTCCATCTCAGAGCTTCACCTATCGCAACTTGGAGTGACGAGAACCTCCATCTAAGGAACAATGAGATGTGAGATCGTGATTTAATCATGGACCTTTGAATCAAGAGGATGCGTGGCGAAAGATCAGAGCACCATAAAGCTCCATTTCGAAGTTTCGCCTATCGCGACTTGGTGTGACAAGAACCTCTATCAAAGGAATCACGAGATGTGAATTCACGATGAGATCTGGACCGTAGAATCATCAAGATCATGGACTGTTGATCTCAGCTCCATCTCAGAGTTTCACGGATCACGACTTGGAGAGTCGAGATGATTCATCTCCAGATTCATAGCCATGGTCATATAGAGGAAGGAGCTAGCACAAAAAAGATCTGTATCGGGGCTTCGAAGATCACGATATGAAGTGTCAAGACACTTGGCCACAGGAATGCTGAAATGCCGAAATGATGAAATAAATGCAAGATCCCATGGATTCAATCCAATGGTGCAGATGAATTTGAACAAGATCAAAGGGCAACTGTAGCACGATACAGTGTAACTGCCAGAAACCGTTGATGGGTTTTGCAAGAGGACTTGAAGACACTACGGGATGACTGGCAGAGGAGGTGAAGAGTCTCTGAAAGGGATGAAGATGTTTGTGGAGGCGATTGACAGCTGATGAGCATTGAGGCCTGTAACTGAAACAGAGAAGATGAGTTCGACTGTCACAGAGGAGACGAAGAGTCTCAATCTACCAGAGAGGCCGAGGAATATCAGTATAACGTACAATGATGCTGGAGACACGGAACGAACCACCAGAGAAGTTGAAGAGTCATGATGATGATCAGACAGAGCACTCGAGAGGTGGAGGATAATGACACAGAGTCAGCATGCAGAGGCATTTCGAACATTGCATGCATAAGGTGCACACAATCTATAAATACATGGTACAGAGAAGAGATGGGGTTGTTGTTGTTGTTAGAGTTTGTTGTGGTTGTTGTTGTTGAAGGTGATTCTTGTGTGAAGAAGGAGGAGAGTGAAGCAGCTGAATTGCACAGAAGAGGATCTGTTCAGTGAATGGACATGGCACACAGAGCATAAAAAGTAGAAGAACAGATAGCGCAAGTCATGTGCGCAGGAAGGCAATGAGGCAGACAGAGCAACGAAATGCAGCAGAACAGTGATAAGTCTGGTAAGCCATTGTTGAACATCATATCACTGTAATAAATTTCAGTAGCAAAGATTTATATTTCAGGGTGGTTGGGAGGAGCTAGGGAGGACTGGTGT
>ML780449.1:372840-384881 GCA_009831015.1 Picea engelmannii | reverse complement strand
AATAACCTATTGGTGGTGGACAATGATTTGGAAGGTGGGTGCTCCCAAGAAGACCAATTTTTTCATGTGTCTTGCTCTAAAAAATAGGGTTCCAACTTGTGACATTCTTCAAAGGAGGAACAAGAATGGAGGTTGGTATGTGTAACTTATGAAAAAATGATGAAGAAACTGCTCTTCACCCATTCTACTTGTCCCCCTTCATAGTCTAGGTTTGGAAAGATAGTAGTCAATGGACTGGTGTTAATAATATGTGGAGAGAGAGATCCATTATGGAGACACTTAAATTTTATTTTGGAAGACAAGAGCTAAAAATTTTCTTTTTTGTTCCTTTCCTCACTCTCTGGGGTATTTGGTTAGAGTGCAACTCATCCATTTTTTAAGATTCATTACTAAAAACCTTCCAAGTTTGCACTTGTAATTGTGGCATACCTCAACATTATAAGTCCAAGGAGAAATTTCTAAAGCCTGAAGCACATCATAGAACTTATTGTGGATAAATCCCACACCTGGGGTATTTTTGATGGGGTTTTCCATGGTGAAGAAGGTAAATGTGGCATAGGTAGTGTTGTTTATCTATAGGAGTTGTAACGTACCCATCCCTCAGTTGGGTCATGTCACTACTAAAACAAACCATTAAAAATTTTGTTACTAAATCTATATGTGGAAATAATGCTCAGCATGACATTCATTCACATGTAACTATCTATTCTTCCAAAAGATGTAAATATAATTGCTTAACTGTGCATAGAACAACTAAATAACATACAAAAACATTCAACCACATAAACAGGGATTTAAACACATCATTCTTCTCATGGAAAGAATTAATAACCAAATATAAATCATATTAAATTGCACAACAATTGTCTCAGCAATTAACATGAATAGACACAACACATAAGAACACTTATCTGAATTAAATGTGCAACCCGCTGCAAAGGATGGATGTTCCTCCAAACCGTATCCTTTATTCTATAGTTCTAAACAACAAGACACCCCCGATCTGGGGCTATGAATCCACATGAGACAGTGGTCCCTAAGGCTAGCTAATGTCCCATTCTCAACATTCAAACCCACAGTTAATTTCAGTCCACCAACACTCTTCCCCTCAACCTGCACAACCCAAGGGATGGAATCCACCTACACTTCTCATAGTCCCTCGAGCCTTTCCATTCCCCTCTAGGACTTCCATCATAGGTTGGACATGAATTATTCTTGTTGGGACTTCATGAATTTCATAGTTGCAACACAAATTTACCCAGTAGCTAAACACATGATTCTTCGATGAATTTCAAAAACATCGTCGCTTGTAGGCACACAACCCCTTTCTACAAAAAATTATAGCACCAAACAATGGCCAAACATGTCCACAACATCTTCCTACAAGCTTGTTGGCACATGGGCAAACCCAGGGTTCAACTCCAAGACCGCACCAACAAGCCCTAACTACTGGCCCTTTCAGAAGCACCTGCGCGGCAAATGCAGTCTCACCCAAAGTAGTTATGAGGGGGTTGTAGGATAGAGATGTATACAACCAAAGGGGATATCAAGTGGATCCAATACAAGAGCAATACAACATTTATATACCACTTATTAGTTCAGCTGTACTCCTCACTACTATCTATCTGATCTAACACAGTAATGCAAATAGAAATATATCAAATGATGAAGAACAGAGCATCAATCACACACACAACACAAGATATATGTGGTTCACACACTCTCTAGGGCTACATCCACTGAAATATGCTTTATAATATATTAAGATGAAGCATACAGTTCTTGTATGCGCTCTTAGATAGTCAATCTTCTTTCTTCTCCTCTTTTTTCTCTCTTTCTCCCCTTCCCTGCACACCTAGTTGCAGGGTTGATCTTCACACCCAGCTGAAGATATTACAATACCAGAAGGCTCTCACAATATAATGGTTCTCTCTCACTAACAATCTCTCCTCCTAATATAATTGAACAACAAACTCAGAATGAACTCTCTTCCCTTATCTAGGTTCTTATTTATACATTACAATAGTTCACTGACAGCCTTAGGCCGAGACCTAAGTGCCAAAAACCCTATATACCAAAACCCTAGGTCAAATTGACCCACATTTTCAGGGCTTCGCTAGCCTATCTTTCCTTCCTTCTCGTGCGGTCCTCCAAAGCATCTAATGTTAGTTTTTTCTGCTTGCTTAGTTTTCCACGATCCATCTTCCTTATTGATCTGTCATCCTCGATCTCCTCATCCAACTGCTTGCTTTCTCTTACTTTGCTCCATTTTTTCTTCTCTTTTCCTTACTTCGACCCAGTAACAGTCATTGTGTCTTCCGCATAGTTCACATTTTTCCTTTTCTACCTTGATATTCGCTTGCTTCTACAACCAAGGGCCAACATGCCCCCAACACTCACTTGTGACTCGTCTCGAGGCACTTCAGATCTGATCCTTCTGCTTTTCTTCATCTTTAGATTGCATGGGGAAGCTTGTGCTTTCTGCTCTATGCCTCCTTTCCTTCCTTGTGTAGACCATCCTTTCTATGTCTGGTACCCAGTTTCAACTACACCTAGTACCTAGACCCTTTTCCTTATGTTTTTACAGAGAGTTGCGAGGCAGCTGGTTGTCATAGTACAACATCAGCTGGCTCTCGTTCACCAAACCTTCCCTCCATTCTCCATTCAAAGTCTTCAACTGAACAAATCCTCCTTATGTAACATAGGAAACCTCATATGGTTTGAGCCAATGTGTTCGAAAATTCCCTGGATGTTTCATGAACTTACTGTTATACACCAATACCATATCACCTTGCTTAAATTCCTTCTTCTTGATGTGTCTATCATGGTAGGACTTCTCTCTTTCCTTCTGAACCTGCTGGTGAAATCCTGCAATGAATCGGTCTTCTTCCAGTTCAACCAACTGTGCAAGCCTCTCTTAAACAATGCCAGTGTCATCCATATCTGTAAAGGCATCGATTTGTAGGCCTGGTACCAAATATTCCATTGGGACAACGACTTTGAGAACATAAATCAACTTAAAATGGGTCTGCATTGTTAGCTTCTTGCAAGTGGTTCTATAGGCCCATAGTACTACTGGTACTCTTAAATCCCAGTCATCCCTGTTCACACTGCAAATCTTCGTTAGCTTTGTCTCCAATATCTTGTTGAATAATTCAACTGTCCCATTTGCTTGTGGATGGTAAAGTGTGCTCTTTTGATGATGAACTTCAAATCCCTTAGTCAAGGCTTCAACGGTCTTATTGATGAAGTGTGTTCCTTGATCACTCATAAGGATATTTGGGCACCCAAACCTGGTTACAATGTCATCAAATATGAAGCGCATAGTTGTAGTGGCACTACAGTCCTTAACTACTCTTGCTTCGGACCATATGGTCAAGTACTATGTTGCAGTGATTATGTACCTTTCTTCTGTGCACTTTCCTAGTGGGTTTATAGGTCCCACGAAGTCAATGGCCCATTTTTTAAATGCTTGTAGGGTCAGTTGTGGTGCTAATGACATTTCATCTCTTCTAGATGGTTTCTCGATTGTTTGGCATACATCGCAGGCTCTGTAATAGTCCTTAGCATCTATGTGTAAGGCAGGCCACCAAAGGCCATCTCTAAGAACCTTATGTGTTGTTACTTTCCCTGCATAGTGTCCTCCTATGATTCCTTCATGAGCTTCAGCGAGGATCAATGGTCATTCTGCCTTCATAAAACACCTCCTCCATATCTCATCAGGTCCCTGTTATCACTCCAAGAGTCACTCCCAGGCTGCAAATGAGAGTAAGCTTTGTAACATAGAAATTTAAATGGATTAAAATGGTTTGAATAGGTAGATCAACAAGATGAGAAGGAAAGGGAGAGGGCAGCAAAAAGTCTGCAGAGGCATTCCATTGGGCATGGAGTCATAACATCCTACGGATCAAAGGCAATCAAATTGTATATCAGACAAAAAGATATATAATGATGAGTACAAGCATGGTGAATATGACAAAAGAAAGAACACCCATTTAACAGAGATTCTTTCTGCAATAGATAAATGTTTTCTTAAGCAATGAACAATGATTTAATGGGCAAGCTACAACAGATCCTTTGTTGTTCATGAATTCATCAATCAATGGCAGCTATGATCCTCAAAACCTGCAATATTTTCAAGCAAGAAGATAACAAAGAAGTGTGAAAACAAGGAAGACAATCTGATAATAGATCTCATGAATCTTTAATGGCATAAAATTTCATAACAAACAGGCCTGTAGGCTTACAAATGAGCAACTCTAACTGCTCCTACTCTCTCAAGCCTCTCTTGGCTCATGAATCCAACCATCCTACCCTATTGTACAATGAATATATAGCCATATAGGTCCTTTCCATCTCACCTATTCTAACTCCAACCCCTTTCCCAAAATAGAAACAACTACAAAAATAAAATGACACGTTTTAACTAATTTCCTGCTTTTCAGGAGGTGAAATTCTAAAAAATAGGCATCCAAACTCCACTTGTAATTCTCAAACCATAACAAATGTGTAAAATATGAGAACGATTTTTGTATATAGTCTCGTTATGAAGACAAAACTCTCTCCATTTATTTAAATTCATATCCAACTGGCCGCAACAGGTGTCACAAAAACATGTCTTAAACAAGAAATAACGAAACCTGAAAACATAGGGCTCAAATATTCTTTTGAATATCCCAATCCGTGACATATGTGTTAAAAATGAAAGAAATTAATGTTCATGGGACCGTGCTTGAAAATAACCTTCTTCATATTTTTAAAATTCATCTTAGTTTACCTAGAAATCCTTTTGGAAGTCAACTGGTCAAAAATACCAGTTCAACAGTCTTAAAACAGAGTTTCAGCAACACATTTCGTAGCACCACTTATATGTCAAATAAATCTCTAACCATAACATATTTTGAAATACGGAGATAAATTTTTGTTATTTGGAATTTAATGAACACAAACCTCATCTAGGTTTAAACGATACCTTTTCAATTGTTCATAGTACAAGTTTTAAGTTTGTCACCCAAAACTGGCAGAAACGTCTTTGCACAGTTTGGTTTCTGCCAGAATTTAGGTAGCACCTGCCTGTGTGTTCTATCAAACTTTAGGTAGCACCATCAAAATACGCAGCACCTTCACTTGGACATGTGAAAAAATGGGTAGAAACCTCGAGTAGTAGAAAAACCATTAGTTTTAGCTTATTCGACAGTATTGTAGGTAGAAAACCGGTGGAACGTCAAAAATGAACTATTTTGTAGTGCCATAGCGCTACAAAATGTCTGCACTTATTAATACCGAAGGGATTACCTCTTTTTAAAAAACCCAAAAATCTGAACAATGAGCACTTAGAATCCTGTATAGGTGGCAAAGTTAGTGTTTCATCAATTTTTTATCTTTGCAAAAAGGGACACAATCTTTCCAATGCCTTGGCCCTTATCTTTCTTCTTCTATAGGATAGAGACTTTTGGTAGGGACTGTTCTTCAACAACCTTTTTAAGAGTTGATGATCTTGTGAAAGGATTTCTAACCTTGATGTTGGATGCTGAAGGAGATGAGGAGAAGTCTAGTGTCATACCCCAAGGACGTGCCCCAATTGTATTATGAATTGTAATTTTGTTTTATAGGCTGGTGAGCCAAGTTTGTATAAGCTAGTGGGATTATGTGTTATTTAGGCCAGGGAGCTTAAGTGTTGAGGACCAGGAGCCTGATTTTTTTACATGTAATTATGCACATTATTAATACAAAAACATCACTGCATGTGGACCGACCACAATGAATGAGGGATGGGGGACTAAGCTTCCACAAAGCCTGGGTAAGGGAGAGGGGGATGAAAGGTTAGAAGAGGGGATAAAATTGAGGACTTAAGTCCTTGGGAATAATAATTAAATATTATTCCAAAGTTGTGAAAATGTATATGTTTTATCCTAAGTTCCTGGAAAGGGTGTTAAATCTGGCAGCATCGACAGTCATTCTCCAATGAGAGGCCATATGGCCCACCCTCAGGCTAGCCAGGGAGATTTGGAGAATCAACTAGTCTTATGAGGTATTGAAAAAAGCTAGGGGGAACGGACAACCTCTATGAGTCAAACCAAAATTCAGGATGAATGAGATGTTATGTGAGTCTAATGCAAAAGTCAAGGGGAACGTACAACCTCTATGAGCATAGACAGTCTAGTGCAAAAGTCAGAGGGAATGTACAACCTCTGTGAGCATAGATAGATTAGTTTAAAAGTCAGGGGGAATATACAACCTCTGTGAGCCTAGTCAAACCTTGTGAGCCATGAGCAAAAGTTAAGGCATCTAGCAAAAGTTAGGTTGAATATAAAATTCCTATGAGCTAGAAACAAACAATATTCCTAATATTGCAAATGATGTAATTGTATTGATCTAGTGCGTTGGCACATGTAAACATTATCCACCATGAAGAGAATTTTTAATTGCCTTGTCAAGAGCTATAACTAAATTTTTGAGTCTATTTCTATGTTAGAACTAAACTGTAATGTTGAGTTGCAACTAAAGTCTTGAGTTTAGTTCTATTTTAGTAATGTTGAGTTGCAACTAAAGTCTCGAGTTTGGTTCTATTTTAGAACTAAAGTGTAATGTTGAGTTGCAACTAAAGTCTTGAGTCTAGAACTAAAGTGTAATGTTGAGTTGTAACCAATCTCAAGTCTAGTTCTAAGTTTGAACTAAAGTATGAAGATGAGTTATGACTAATGCATGCAATCATGTTACTATTTTGAGCTTCCCCTCTTCCCCTCTTCAACCTATATAAGAAGAGGTTGAATCCTCTCTTGAACACGGTTCTTGAAGACAGTTCTACAACATAGTTTTGAAACACATTTTTCATATGCAGGTTGAGGGTGAAGCAATAGAGGACCACATCAGTGATAAAGAGGTAGCATATCAAAGGTGTATCTCAGCAAGGTCTTGTAAGTCTTTGTCAGGTCATAGTCATCTTGGTAAGCTCTTTGAGAGAAGTACATTCATGGTGGATATTTGTAAGATATCTTACATTATTAATGCAATAAAGGTATATTGTTTGTTGGGGATTTTCTCCCTGTATAGGGTTTACCCAGGGTATATGTGTTGTTGATGTGCATGTTTAGTTATCTACATAGTTATTGCTATTTCATTATGATTTGGAATTGTTGCAAGTATATTAAGCTGGAAACAAAGTATTGAAGAAAATAAAAGAATTAATCCACATAAGAAATCAAGATGATAATTTAACATGGTATCAGAGCTTAGGGTGTGTTAAACGTGTTGAAGTGCAGCAACAGGTACACACAGATCCAAGAAAGATTGATTAAGTTTCGAGTGTGGGGACTGTGGAATCCTCCATTTCATTCAGGGCCGAGGATATGATCGAAGGAGATACCAACTTCATTGTGTGGAAGCTCCGTATAACAAATATATTGCAAGAGCATGATCTTGAGCAGTATGTGACCACAGTGGTGGAGGAACCCATGAATAATGCAGGAAGAATGACCTTCAGGAAGAGTCAAGCAAAGTCCAAGAAAATCATCTTTGACTTAGTCAAAGACAGTATAATTCCTGCAATGACTTCATTGATGACTACCAAGGACTGTATCGATACCTTGGTGAATCTGTATGAGAAACAGGCTCCAAGTCAGAAGAGGACACTTAATCACAAGCTTAAGTATTTGAAGATGGAGAAAGGTGAATCAGTGGCATCCTTCTATTCTAGATATCCCAGATCAAAGACCATCTTTTGGTCATAGGGGTGACAATGGATGATGATGATTTAGTGCAGGCCATTTTTTACGGTCTTCCTTCTTCATGGGAGACCTTCTTATCCAGTGTAAGTGGGAGAGAGATTCATCCCACGTTTGAGAGGTTATGGCATGATTTCCTCCAGGAGGAGAGTTGCACAGCTACCAGGAGCAAGCCAACGAAAAAAAGCACTCAACTTTAGCATCAAGATTCAAGGGAAAGAAGAAAGGCACTTTCCAGAAAGGCTCTCAATGGAATCCAAACACTAGAGGTACATTCAAAGGAAAGAATATAAATATATCTAATATTAAATGCTTTAGTTGTAATAAGTTGGGTCATTTTGCTAAAGATTGTTGGTTTAGAAAGAAATATCCTAGGAAAGGGAAACATCATGCCTCAACTGCTAAGGATGATGAATCCAAAAGAAATCAAAAAATTCCTTCTAATGAGAAAGAAAATAGGAAAGAATATTATTTGGTTTCTGCTTTATCTTGTTCAGTTTCCACGGGGCCAAAAATTTGGTTAGTAGATAGTGGTGCATCAAAGCACATGATAGGGTACAAGGATATCCTCTCATATTTCAAGACAAAATATTTTGTAGAGCAGGTCGAGGTTGGGGATGAAAAATGTTACAAGATAGAGGGAGTAGGCTCTATCTCCTTCAGATTGGAGTCTAGGGATAGACTTCATGTTGATGAAGTATTATATGTTTC
This sequence comes from Picea engelmannii, assembly GCA_009831015.1. Classification (NCBI taxonomy): domain Eukaryota; kingdom Viridiplantae; phylum Streptophyta; class Pinopsida; order Pinales; family Pinaceae; genus Picea; species Picea engelmannii. Next base: position 376,446 of record ML780449.1, on the reverse strand, counting down.
AGGCTTCAATAAGAATCTACTATTAGTTGCAACCCTTGAGGAAAAGGGATATCGGGTGATCTTCAAGGACAAGAAGGCACTACTATGGGCTAAAGGTAGCCACTTAAGTACAATAGAACCCATTGGAACTCGCAGTGGAGGATTGTACGTCGTGTCAGGACAGTCATTTCAGACATTGGTTCATGATGTGACTAGATCCAGTGAGTTGTGGCATAGAAGACTTGGACATCTTCGTTACAAAGCTCTTTCGTATCTACAAAACATGGTATGTGGCATGCCCTCTATTTCTCTTAGTAAAAATGAAATTTGTAAGCGATGCATGTTAGGTAAAAATATAAAGAAAGCATTTCCTAGTAGTGACAACATAGCTCAGGGCATCTTAGATCTAGTTCATTCTGATGTATGTGGTCCCATGTCATCTCCCTCACTCAGTGGTTGTTTGTATTATGTCATTTTTATTGATGATTACTCAAGAAAATGTTGGATATATTTTCTTAAATCTAAAACTGACACATTTGATAAATTCAAAGAGTATAAAGCCTTTATTGAAAATCAGACAAGGAAACACATAAGAAGCCTTAGAACAGACAATGGAGGAGAGTTTGAATCTCTTCAGTTTGAGAATTTCTGCGAGTCGGCAGGAATCAAGAGACAGTTTATCATGCCATATAACCCTCAGCAAAATGGTGTTGTTGAGAGGAAAAACAAGACTATTTGTGAGGCCATGAAAGTAATGATGTTTTACCAGGATCTACCAAATTATTTATGGGTAAAAGCTACCTCCACTGCTGTGTATATTCAGAAAAAGTGTCCACATGTTATTTTGAAGGACAAGACTCCTAAAGAAGTCTTCTCAGGGATCAAAACTGAAGTAGGGAATCTAAGGATATTTGGATGTTCTATGTATATTTATGTCCCTAAGGAAAAGAGGACAAAGATGGAACCCTCAGAGGAAAATAGAGGATTATAGGATTTATGTACCAGGTCAGAGGAAAATAGAGGTAAGCAAAGATGTGACTTTCCATGAGGAAGCCACATTCAATAAATCTAGAGAGCTTCAGGAGGATTTAGAAGCAGTTCAGCTAGCTTCACCCTCTTCTAAAAATGAAGAGTCATGCGATCAAAGGGAGGAACCTCATGAAGGGCCAAGTAATGAGCCCCTAGAACCCACTAAAATATTACAAATAACTCTTGAAGAACATCCAACCAAAAGGAAGCCAGGGTGGCTTACAGAAATAATGCAGGAAGTAGAAAGGATAACTGCTCCCAAAGGATTTTTCAGGGAAAGGAAGAGGCATCATAGGTTTGGAGGCTAGGTTGCACTGATGAGCAACATTAGTGATGTCGAACCTTCTTCATTTGAAGAAGCAGATAAATTACAAGTATGGAAGGATTCCATGCTTGAGGAATATAGGTCTATTATAAAGAACAATGTTTGGTACATTGTGCCAAGGCCAAAAGACAAATCAGTGGTTTCTTCCAAATGGATCTATAAGATCGAACATGCAGCTGATGGAATTGTGGAAAAGTTCAAAGAAAGATTTGTAGCCATAGGCTTCACTCAGAAAGAAGGAATCGACTACAAAGAGACTGTTTCTCCTGTAGCCAGGTATACCTACATTCGAGATATTATTTCTTTAGCTTTCGTACTTGGTTGGAAACTACATCAGATGGATGTAAAAACAACATTCTTGAATGGGAAGATTGAATAGGAGGTCTTTGTGGAAAAACTAGATGGTTTTATATTGCATAACAAAGGCACTCATGTATGTAAGCTAAGGAATGCCTTGTATGGTCTTAAGTAGCCTCCCAGAGTTTCTTATGATAGGATTGGTGGCTTTCTCAAAATCTCATGCTTTCAGAAAAGTGATGCTGATGCAAATCTATAATTCAAGGTAAGAGGTAACCAACCTGTTATACTAATCCTTTATGTTGAGGATCTCTTTTAACTGGATATTAAGGGCTAATGGCCTAGTGTAAGAGGGAGATAACATCATAATTCGAGATGAAAGACTTAGTCTTGATGCATTACTTCCTAGGATTGGAAGTATGGAAAAGATAGGGTGAGATATTTCTGGCACAAGGAAAATACACAATGGATGTACTAAAGAGGTTTGGTATGATGGATTTCAAATCCATGACTACTCCGATTGTTACCAACCTGAAGAAAATGCATGATTCTGATATAGGTTCAGATTTGGTGGATCACACCATGTATAGGTAGCTGATTGGATCATTGATGTACATGATCCACACTAGGCCAGATATATACTATGCAGTGATTGCAATGAGTCAGTTCATGACTGAACCGAGATAAATACACTGGGTCGAAGCAAATAACATCTTGAGATATCTCACAGGAACCATTACTTATGGTCTGAGATATACATCCAGTGATGGTTTATTTCTGCATGGGTATGTAGATGTTGACTGGGAAGGAAGCCCAGTGGATCGAAAGAGTACGTTCGGATACTAATTCAGTTTAGGATCCGCTATGATCTCTTGGTCAAGGTGAAAGCAAGGATCCATTGCAGAGAGTAAAGTAGAGGCTGAGTACATTGTAGCAATTGATGCTACCAAGGAAGCAGTATGGCTTGGAAAATTGGTTTATGGGTTGTTTGGTGACAAGATGGAGACGATGGTGATTCACTGTGATAATAAAAGTTGCATAAAATTGATAGAGAACCCGTTATTTCATGATAGGTCAAAACATATTGACATGATGTACCACTACATCCGAGGCTTGGTCAAGAGAAAAATTGTAAAGTTATAGTACATATCCATGAGGCAGCAGGTAGCTGATATCCTGACCAAGCCTTTGACCTCGAGACAGTTTGTGCAGCTGAGAGGCAAGCTTAGTGTGGATGAGAATGACTCCCTCGCTGAGAGGTAGTGTTAAATTTGGCAGCATCGACAGTCATTTTATAATGAGAGGCCATATGGGCCACCCTAAGGCTAGCCAGGGAGATTTGGAGAATCAACCAGTCTTGTGAGGTATTGACAAAATCCAGGGGGAACAAAAAACCTCTGTGAGTCAAACCAAAAGTTAGAACAAACAATATTCTATGTGACTCTAATGAAAAAGTCAGGGGGAACGTACAACCTCTGTGAGCATAGACAGTCTAGTGCAAAATTCATGGGGAATGTACAACCTCTGTGAGCATAGACAGACTAGTGCAAAATTCAGGGGGAACATACAACCTATGTGAGCCTAGTCAAACCTTGTGAGCCATGAGCAAAATTCATGGCATCTAGCAAAAGTCAGGTTGAATATAAAATTTCTATGATCTAGAAACAAACGATATTCCTAATATTGCAAATGATGTAATTGTATTGATCTAGTGCGTTGGCATGTGTAAACATTATCCACCATGAAGAGAATTTTGAATTGCCTTATCAAGAGTTGTAACTAAAGTTTTGAGTCTAGTTCTATGTTAGAACTAAAGTGTAATATTGAGTTGCAACTAAAGTCTTGAGTCTAGTTCTATTTTAGTAATGTTGAGTTGCAACTAAAGTCTTGAGTCTAGTTCTATTTTAGAACTAAAGTCTAATGTTCAGTTGCAGCTAAAGTATTGAGTCTAGAACTAAAGTGTAATGTTGAGTTGC
>ML780449.1:357333-372443 GCA_009831015.1 Picea engelmannii | reverse complement strand
TGAGTTGCAACTATAGTCTTTAGTCTAGTTCTAAGTTTGAACTAAAGCATGTCAGTCTCAAGTCTAGTTCTAAGTTCGAACTAAAGTGTAATGTTGAGTAACCAATCTCAAGTCTAGTTCTAAGTTTGAACTAAAGTATGAAGATGAGTTACGACTAATGCATGCAATCGGGTTACTATTTTGAGCTTCCTTTCTTCCCCTCTTCAGCCTATATAAGAAGAGGTCGAATCCTCTCTTGAACACAATTCTGCAACATAGTTTTGAAACATAGTTTTCATATGCAGGTTGAGGGTGAAGCAATAGAGGAGCACATCAGTGATAAAGAGGCAACATATCAAAGGTGTATCTCATCAAGGTCTTGTAATTCTTTGTTAGGTCAGACTCATCTTGGCAAGCCCTTTGAGAGAAGTACATTCATGGTGGATATCTATAAGAGACCTTACATTATTAATGCAATAAAGGAATATTGTTTGCTGGGGTTTTTCTCCCTGTACAGGGTTTACCCAGGGTATATGTGTTGTTGATGTGCATTTTTACTTATCTACATAGTTATTTCTATTCGATTATGATTTGGAATTGTTGCAAGTATATTAAGCTAGAAACAAAGTATTGAAGAAAATAAAAGAATTAATCCGCATAAGAAATCAAGCAGATAATTTAACATGGTATCAGAGCTTAGGGTGTGTTAAACGTGTTGAAGTGCAGCAGTAGGTACACACAGATCCAAGCAATATTGATTAAGTTTCCAGTGTGAGGACCATGGCATCCTCCATTTCAGTTAGGGCCGAGGATAGGCTCGAAGGAGCTACCAACTTCAATGTGTGGAAGCTTTGTATAACAAATATATTGCAAGAGCATGACCTTGAGCAGTATGTGACCATAGTGGTGGAGGAACCCACAAATAATGCAGGAAGAACGGCCTTCAGGAAGAATCAAGCAAAGTCCAAGTGAATCATCTTTGACTTAGTCAAAGACAGTATAATTCCTGCAATGACTTCGTTGATGACTGCCAAGGACTGTATGGATACCATGGTGAATCTGTATGAGAAACAAGCTCCAAGTAAGAAGAGGACACTTAATCACAATCTTAAGTATTTCAAGATGGAGAAAGGTGAATCAGTGGCATCCTTCTGTTCCAGGATATCCCAGATCATAGATAAAATTTTGGTCACAGGGGTGACAGTGGATGATGATGATTTAGTGCAGGCCATTTTTTATGGTCTTCCTTATTCATGGGAGACCCTTTTATCCAGTGTAAGTGGGAGAGAGATTCATCCCACGTTTGAGAGGTTATGGCATGATTGCCTCCAGGAGGAGAGTCGCACAGCTACTAGGAGTGAGCCAATGAAAGAAGAGCACTTAGCTTTAGCATCAAGATTCAAGGGAAAGAAGAAAGGAACTTTCCAGAAAGGCTCTCAATGGAAGCCAAACACCAAAGGTACATTCAAAGGCAAGAATATTGATACATCTAAGATTAAATTCTTTAGTTGTAATAAGTTGGGTCATTTTTCTAAAGATTGTTGGTTTAGAAAGAAATATCCTAGGAAAGGGAAACATCATGCCCCAATTGCTGAGGATGATGAATCCAAAAAAAATTAGAAAAGTCCTAATGGGAAGGAGGAAAGAATATTATTTGTTTTCTTCTTTATCCAGTTCAGTTTCCACGGGGCCAAAAATTTGGTTAGTAGACAGTGGTGCATCAAGGCACATGACATGGTACAAGGAGATCCTCTCATATTTTGAGACAAAATATTTTGCAGAGCAGGTCAAGCTTAGGGATGAAAAATGTTACAAGATAGAGGGAGTAGGCTTTATCTCCTTCAAATTGGAATCTGGGGCTAGACTTCATGTTCATGAAGTATTATATGTTCCAGGGCTCAAGAAGAATCTACTATCAGTTTCAACCCTTGAGGACAAGGGATGTTGGGTGATATTCAAAGACAAGAAGGCACTACTATGGGCTAAAGGTAGCCACTTAAGTACAACATAACCCATTGAAACTCACAGTGGAGGACAGTGTATCGTGTCAGGATAGTCAGTTCAGGCATTGGCTCATGATGCGACTAGCTCCAGCGAGTTGTGGCACATAAGAATTGGACATCTTCGTTACAAATATCTTCCAGATCTACAAAACATGCTATGTGCAATCCCCTCTATTTCTCTTAGTAAAAATGAAATTTGTAAGGGATGCATGTTAGGTAAAAATATAAAGAAAGAATTTCCCAATAGTGACATTAGAGCTCAGGGCATCTTAGATCTGGTTCATTCTTATGTATGTGGTCCCATGTCATCTCCCTCACTCAGTGGTTGTTTGTATTATGTCATTTTTATTGATGATTACTCAAGAAAATGTTGGATATATTTTCTTAAAGCTAAAAGTGACACATTTGATAAATTCAAAGAGTATAAAGTCTTTATTGAAAAGTAGACAGGCAAACACATCAGAATCCTTAGAACAGAGAATGGAGGAGAGTTTGAATCTCTTTAGTTTGAGGATTTCTACAAGTTGGCAGGAATCAAGACACAGTTGACTATGCCATATAACCCTCAACAAAATGGTGTTGCTGAGAGGAAAAACAATACTATTTGTGAGGCAGTGAAAGCAATGATGTTTGATCAGGATCTACCAAATTCTTTATGGGTAGAAGCTACCTCCAATGCTGTGTATATTCATAATAGGTGTCCACATGCTATTTTGAAGGACAAGACTCCTAAATAAGTTCTCAGGGATCAAACCTGAAGTAGGGAATCTAAGGATATTTGGATGTCCTATGTATATTCATGTCCCTAAGGAAAAGAGGACAAAGATGGAAACCTTAGGCAAGAAAGGGATGTTTGTGGGGTACAGTGATAACTCCAAAGCTTACAATATTTATGTACCAAGTCAGAGGCAAATAGAGGTAAGAAGATATGTGAATTTCCATGAGGAAGCCGCATTCAAGAAATCCAGAGAGCTTCAGCAGGATTCAGAAGTAGTTCAGCCAGCTTCACCCTCTTCTAAAAATGAAGAGTCAGATGATCAGAGGGAGGAACCTTGTGAAGGGCCAAGTAATAATCCCCTAGAACCCGTTGAGGTGTTAGAAAGAACTCTTGAAGAACCTCCAACCAACTGGAAGACAGGGTGGCTTAAAGAAATAATGAAAGAAGCAGAAAGGATAGTTTCTCCCAAAGGAACTTTCAGGGAAAGGAATAAGCCTCATAGGTTTGGAGACTATGTTGCATTGATGAGAAACATTAGTGATGTTGAACGTTCTTCATTTGAAGAAGAAGATAAATTACATGTATGGAAGGATTCCATGCTTGAGGAATACAGGTCTATTATAAAGAACAATGTTTGGGACATTGTGCCAAGGCCAAAAGACAAATTAGTGGTTTCTTCCAAATGGATCTATAAGATCAAACATGAAACTGATGGAAGTGTGGAAAAGTTCAAAGAAATATTTGTAGCCAGAGGCTTCACTCAGAAAGAAGGAATCGACTATGAAGAGACTTTTTCTCTTGTAGCCAGGTATACCTCCATTCGAGATATTATTTCTTTAGCTTCCGTACTTGGTTGGAAACTAAATTAGTTGGATGTAAAAAAAACATTCTTGAATGGAAATATTGAACATGAGGTATTTTTGGAACAACTAGATGGTTTTATACTGCATAACAAAGGCACTCATGTATGCAAGCTAAGGAAGGCCTTGTATGGTCTTAAGCGGGCTCCCAAAGTTTGGTATGATAGGATTGATGGCTTTCTTAAAAGCCTGGGATTTCAGAAATGTGATGATGATGAAAATATATACTTCAAGGTAAGAGGTAACCAATTTGTTATACTAATACTGTATATTTATGATCTCTTTATAACCGGAGATGACGGGCTAATAGGCTAGTGTAAGAGGGAGCTAATATCAAAATTCGATATGAAAGACTTAGGTTTGATGCATTACTTCCTAGGATTGGAAGTATGGAAAAGATAGGGTGAGATATTTATGGCACAAGTAAAATACACAGTGGATGTACTAAAGAGGTTTGGCATGATGGATTGCAAATCCATGTCTACTCCGATGGTTACCAACCTAAAGAAGCTACATGATTCTTATACAGGTTCAGATTTGGTGGATCCCACCATGTATAGGTAGTTGATTGGATCATTGATGTACATGATCCACACTAGGCCAGATATATGCTATGTAGTGATTGCAATGAGTCAGTTCATGACTGAACCAAGACAGAGACACTGGGTGGTAGCAAAGCACATCTTAAGATATCTCAGAGGGACCATTACTTATGGTCTGAGATATACATCCAGTGGTGGTTTATTTCTGCATGGGTATGAATGTGTTAACCAGGTAGGAAGCCCAGTGAATTATCACAGTACTTCTGGATACTGCTTTAGTTTAGGATCCGCAATGATCTCTTGGTAAAGGAGAAATTAGGGATATATTGCATAGAGTACAACAGAGGCTGCGTACATTGCAACAAGTGATGCTAGCAAGGAAGCAATATGGCTCAGAAAATTGGTTTCTGGGTTGTTTGGTGACAAGATCGAGACGATGGTGGTTCAATGTGATAATAAAAGTTGCATAAAATTGATAGAGAACACGGTATTTCATGACAGGTCAAAACATATTGACATGAGGTACCACTACATCCGAGACTTGGTCCAAAGAAAAACTGTCAAGTTACAGTACATAGCCATGAGCGAGTAGGTAGCTAATATCCTCACCAAGCCTCTGACCTCAAGATAGTTTGTGCAGATGAGAGGAAAGCTTAGTGTGGCTGAGAATGACTCCCTCACTGAGAGGGAGTGTTAAATTTGGTAGCATCGACAGTCACTTCTCCAATGAGAGGCCATATGGACCACCCTGAGGCTATCGAGGGAGATTTGGAGAATCGACCAGTCTTGTGAGGTATTGACAAAATCCAGGGGGAACCAACAACCTCTGTGAGTCAAACCAAAATTCAGGATGAACGAGATGCTATGTGACTCTAATGCAAAAGTCAAGGGGAATGTACAACCTCTATGAGCATAGACAGGCTAGTGCAAAAGTCAGGGGGAATGTACAACCTCTGTGAGCATAGATAGACTAGTGCAAAAGTCAGGGGGAACATACAACTTATGTGAGCCTAGCCAAACCTTGTGAGCCATGAGCAAAAGTCAAGGCATCTAGCAAAATTTAGGTTGAATATAAAATTCCTATGAGCTAGAAACAGACGATATTCCTAATATTGCAAATGATGTAATTGTATTGATCTAATGCATTGGCACATGCAAACATTATCCACCATGAAGATAATTTTGAATTGCCTTGTCAAGAGTTGTAACTAAAGTTTTGAGTCAAGTTATATGTTATAACTAAAGTTTTGAGTCAAGTTATATGTTATAACTAAAGTGTAATGTTGAGTTGCAACTAAAGTCTTGAGTCTAGTTCTATTTTAGTAATGTTGAGTTGCAACTAAAGTCTTGAGTCTAGTTCTATTTTAGAACTAAAGTGTAATGTTGAGTTGCAACGAAAGTCTTGAGTCTAGAAGGAATGTGTAATGTTGAGTTGCAACTAAAGTCTTGAGTCTAGTTCTATCTTAGAACTAAAGTGTAATGTTCAGTTGCAACTAAATTCTTAAGTCTAGTTATAAATTTGAACTAAAGCATGGCAGTCTCAAGTCTACTTCTAAGTTCAAACTAAAGTGTAATGCTAAGTTGTAACCAATCTCAAGTCTAGTTCTAAGTTTGAACTAAAGTATGAAGCTAAGTTATGGCTAATGCATGCAATAAGGTTACTATTTTGATCTTCCCCTCTTCCCCTCTTCAGCCTATATAAGAATTGGTTGAATCCTCTCTTGAACACAGTTCTGCAACATAGTTTTGAAACAGAGTTTTCATAAGCAGGTTGATTGTGAAGCAATAGAGGAGCACATCAATGATAAAGAGGCAACATATCAAAGGTGTATCTCAGCAAGGTCTTGTAATTCTTTGTTAGGCCAAATTCATCTTGGAAATCTCTTTGAGAGAAGTACATTCATGGTGGATATCTGTAAGAGATCTTACATTATTAATGCAATAAAGGAATATTGTTTGCTAGGGTGCTTCTCCCTTTATAGGGTTTCCCCAGGGTATATGTGTTGTTGATGTGCATGTTTACTTATGTACATAGTTATTGCTATTTGATTATGATTTGGAATTGTTGCAAGTATATTAAGCTAGAAACAAAGTATTGAAGAAAATAAAAGAATTAATCTGCATAAGAAATCAAGATGATAATTTAACATGGTATCAGAGCTTAGGGTGTGTTAAACGTGTTGAAGTGCAGCAGCAGGTACACACAGATCCAGGCAAGATTGATTAAGTTTCTAGTGTGAGGACCATGGCATCCTACATTTTAGTCAGGGCTGAGGATAGGCTCGAAGGAGCTACCAACTTCAATGTGTGGAAGCTCCGTATAAAAAATATCTTGCAAGAGCATGATCTTGAGAAATATGTGACCACAGTGGTGGAGGAACCCACGAATAATGCAGGAAGAATAGTATAATTCTTGCGATGACTTCGTTGATGACTGCCAAGGACTGTATTGATACCTTGTTGAATCTGTATGGGAAACAGGCTCCAAGTAAGAAGAGGACACTTAATCACAAGCTTAAGTATTTGAATATGGAGAAAGGTGAATCAATGGAATCCTTCTATTCCAGGATATCCCATATCAAAGATCATCTTTTGGTCATAGGGGTGACAGTGTATGATGATGATTTAGTGTAGACCATTTTTTATAGTCTTCCTTCTTCATGGGAGACCTTCTTATCCAGTGTAAGTGGGAGAGATATTCAACCCACGTTTGAGAGGTTATGGCATGATTGCCTCTAGGATGAGAGTTGCACAGCTACCAGGAGCGAGCCAACGAAAGAAGAGCACTCGGCTTTAGTATCAAGATTCAAGGGAAAGAAGAAAGGCAGTTTCTAGAAAGGCGCTCAATGGAAGCCAAACACCAGAGGTACATTCAAAGGAAAGAATATTGATACATCTAAGATTAAATGCTTTAGTTGTAATAAGTCGGGTCATTTTTCTAAAGATTGTTGGTTTAGAAATAAATATCCTAGGAAAGGGAAACATCATGCCTCAACTGCTGAGGATGATGAATCCAAAAGAAATAAAAAAAGTCCTTCTAATGAGAAAGAAAATAGGAAAGAATATTATTTGGTTTCTTCTTTATCCAGTTCATTTTCCACGGGGCCGAAAATTTTGTTAGTAGATAGTGGTGCATCAAAGCACATGACAGGGTACAAGGAGATCCTCTCAAATTTCGAGACAAAATCTTTTGTAGAGCAGGTCGAGGTTGGGGATGAAAAATGTTACAAGATAGAGGGAGTAGGCTATATCTCCTTCAGATTGGAATTTGGGGCTAGACTTCATGTTGATGAAGTATTATATGTTCTAGGGCTCAAGAAGAATCTACTATATGTTGCAACCCTTGAGGACAAGGGATATTGGGTGATCTTTGAGGATAGGAAGACACTACTATGGGCTAAAGGTAGCCACTTATGTACAACATAACCCATTGGAACTCACAGTGGAGGACTGCATGTCATGTCAGGAAAGTCAGTTCAGGCATTGGCTCATGATGTGACTAGCTCCAGTGAGTTGTGGCACATAAGACTTGGACATCTTTGTTACAAATCTCTTCTAGATCTAAAAAACATGGTATGTGGCATGCCCTCTATTTCTCTTAGTAAAAATGAAATTTGTAAGGGATGCATGTTAGGTAAACATATAAAGAAAGTATTTCCTAGTAGTGACAACAAAGCTCAAGGCATCTTAGATCTGGTTCATTCTATTGTATGTGGTCCCATGCCATCTCCCTCACTTAGTGGTTGTTTGTATTATGTCATTTTTATCGATGATTACTCAAGAAAATGTTGGATATATTTTCTTAAAGATAAAAGTGAGACATTTGATAAATTTAAAGAGTATAAAGCCTTTATTGAAAAACAGACATGAAAACACATCAAAATCCTTAGAACAAACAATGGAGGAGAGTTTGAATCTCTTCAGTTTGAGGATTTCTGGAACTTGGCAGGAATCAAGAGATAGTTGACCATGCCATATAACCCTCAACAAAATGGTGTTTCTCAAAGGAAAAACAAGACTATTTGTGAGGTAGTGAAAGCAATGATGTTTGACCATGATCTACCAAATTCTTTATGGGTAGAAGCTACCTCCACTACCGTGTATATTCAAAGCAGGTGTCCACATGCTATTTTGAAAGACAAGACTCTTGAAGAAGTCTTCTCAGGGATCAAACCTTAAGTAGGGAATCTAAGGATATTTGGATGTCCTATGTATATTCATGTCCCTAAGGAAAATAGGACAAAGATGGAACCCTCAGGAAAGAAATGGGTGTTTGTGGGGTACAGTGAAAACTCGAAAGCTTATAGGATTTATGTACCAGGTCATATGCAAATAGAGGTAAGCAGAGATGTGAATTTCCATGAGGAATCCTCATTTAAGAAATCCAGAGAGATCAAGCAGGATTCAGAAGAAGTTCAGCCAGCTTCACCCTCTTCTAAAAATGAATATTTAGATGATCAGAGGGAGGAACCTCATGAAGGGCCAAGTAATGAGCCCCTAGAACTTGCAGAAGTGTTAGAAAGAACTCTTGAAGAACCTCCGGCCAAAAGGAAGCTAGGGTGGCTTAAAGAAATAATGCGGGAAGCAGAAAGGATAGTTGCTCCCAAAGGAACTTTCAGGGAAAGGAAGATGCCTCAAAGGTTGGAGGCTATGTTGCACTGATGAGAAACATTAGTGATGTCGAACCTTCTTCATTTGAAGAAGAAGATAAATTAAAACTATGGAAGGATGCCATGCTTGAGGAATATAGGTCTATTATAAAGAACAATGTTTGGGACATTGTGCCAAGGCCAAAAGACAGATTAGTGGTTTCTTCCAAATGGATCTATAAGATCAAATATACAACTGATGGAAGTGTGGAAAAGTTCAAAGAAAGATTTGTAGCCAGAGGCTTCACTAAGAAATAAGGAATCAACTACGAAGAGACTTTTTCTCCTGTAGACAGGTATACCTCCATTCGAGCTATTATTTCTTTAGCTTCTGTACTTGGTCGGAAACTACATCAGATGGATGCAAATACAACATTCTTGAATGGAAAGATTGAAAAGGAGGTCTTTGTGGAACAACTAGATGGTTTTATACTACATAACAAAGGCATTCATGTATGCAATCTAAGGAAGGCCTTTTATGGTCTTACGCGGGCTCCCAGAGTTTGGTATGATAAGATTGATGGCTTTCTTAAAAGCCCAGACTTTCAGAAAATTGATGCTAATGAAATCCTATACTTCCAGGTAAGAGGTAACCAACCTATTATACTAATCCTGTATGTTGATGATCTCTTTATAACCGAAGATGAAGGGATAATATCCTGGTGTAAGAGGGAGCTAACATCAGAATTCGAGATGAAAGACTTAGGCTTGATGCATTACTTCCTAGGATTAGAAGTATGGAAAAGACAGGGTGAGATATTTCTGGCACAAGGAAAATACATAGTGGATGTACTAAAGAGGTTTGATATGATGGATTGCAAATCCATGTCTACTCCGATGGTTACCAACCTAAATAAGCTGCATGATTCTGATACAAGTTCAGATTTGGTCGATCCCACCATCTATAGGCAACTGATTGGATCATTGATGTACATGATCAACAATAGGCTAGATATATGCTATGGAGTGATTGCAATGAGTCAGTGCATGACTGAACCAAGACAGAGACACTAGGTGGAAGAAAAGCACATCTTGAGATATCTAAGAGTACTTCCAGATACTGCTTCAGTTTAGGATCCGCTATGATCTCTTGGTCAAGCCAAAAGCAGGGATCCACTGCACAGAGTATAGCAGAGGCTGAGTACATTGCAACAACTAATGCTAGCAAGGAAGTAGTATGTCTTAGAAAATTGGTTTCTCGGTTGTTTGGTGACAATCTCGAGATGACGTTGGTTCGCTATGATAATCAAAGTTGCATAAAATTGATAGAGAACATGGTATTTCATGATAGGTCAAAACATATTGACATGAGGTACCATTACATCTGAGACTTGGTCCAGAGAAAAAATGTAAAGTTACAGTACATAGCCACGAGCGAGCAGGTAGCTGATATCTTGACCAAGCCTCTAACGTCGAGACAATTTGTGCAGCTGAGAGGCAAGCTTGGTGTGGCTGAGAATGAATCCTTCGCTAAGAGGGAGTGTTAAATTTGGCAGCATCGACAGTTATTCTCTAATTAGAGGCCATATGGGACACCCTGAGGCTAGATAGAGAGATTTGGAGAATCAACCAGTCCTGTGAGGTATTGACAAAAGCCAGGGGGAATGGACAACCTTTGTGAGTGAAACCAAAAGTCAGGATGAACGAGATGCTATGTAACTCTAATGCAAAATTCAGGGGAACGTACAACCTCTGTGAGCATAGATAGTCTAGTGAAAAAGTCAGGGGAGACACACAACCTCTATGAGCATAGACAAACTAGTGCAAAAGTCAGGGGGAACATACAACCTATCTGAGTCTAATCAAACCTTGTGAGCCATGAGAAAAAGTCAAGGCATCCAACAAAAGTTAGGTTGAATATAAAATTCCTATGAGCTAGAAACAAATGATATTCCTAATATTGCAAATGATGTAATTGTATTGATCTAGTGCATTGGCACGTGCAAACATTATCCACCATGAAGATAATTTTGAATTGCCTTGTCAAGAGTTGTAACTAAAGTTTTGAGTCTAGTTCTATGTTAGAACTAAAGTGTAATGTTGAGTTGCTAGTAAAGTCTTGAGTCTAGTTCTATTTTAGAACTAAAGTGTAATGTTGAGTTGCAACTAAAGTCTTGAGTCTAGAACTAAAGTGTAATGTTGATTTGCAACTAAAGTCTTGAGTCTAGTTCTATCTTAGAACTAAAGTGTAATGTTGAGTTGGAACTAAAGTCTTAAGTCTAGTTCTAAGTTCGAACTAAAGCATGGCAGTCTCAAGTATAGTTCTAAGTTCGAACTAAAGTGTAATGGTGAGTTGTAACCAATCTCAAGTCTAGTTCTAAGTTTGAAGTAAAGTATGAAGTGGAATTACGAATAATGCATGCAATCATGTTTCTATTTTGAGCTTCCCCTCTTCCCCTCTTCAGCCTATATAAGAAGAGGTCAAATCCTCTCTTGAACACAGTTCTTGAAGACAGTTCTGCAACATAGTTATGAAACACAATTTTCATATGCAGGTTGAGGGTGAAGCAATAGAGGACCACATCAGTGATAAAGAGGTAGCATATCAAAGGTGTATCTCAACAAGGTCTTGTAAGTCTTTGTCAATTCAGAGTCATCTTGGCAAGCTCTTTGAGAGAAGTACATTCATGGTGGATATTTGTAAGAGATCCTACATTATTAATGCAATAAAGGAATATTGTTTGTCGGGGTTTTTCTCCCTGTACAGGGTTTCCACAGGGTATATGTGTTGCTGATGTGCATGTTTACTTATCTACATAGTTATTGCTATTTGATTATGATTTAGAATTGTTGCAAGTATATTAAGTTGGAAACAAAGTATTGACGAAAATAAAAGAATTAATCTGCATAAGAAATCAAGTTGCTAATTTAACATGGTATCAGAGCTTAGGGTGTGTTAAACGTGTTGAAGTGAAGCAGTAGGTACACGCAGATCCAAGAAATATTGATTAAGTTTCCAGTGTGAGGACTGTGGCATCCTCCATTTTAGTCAGGGCCGAGGATAGGCTCGAAGGAGCTACCAACTTCAATGTGTGGAAGCTCTGTATAACAATTATCTTACAAGAGCATGATCATGAGAAATATGTGACCACAGTGGTGGAGGAACCCATGAATAATGCAGGATGAACAACCTTTAGGAAGAGTAAAGAAAAGTCCAACCAAATCATCTTTTACTCAGTCAAAGATAGTATAATTCCTGTAATGACTTCATTGATGACTACCAAGGACTGTATGGATACCTTGGTGAATATGTATGAGAAACAGGGTCCAAGTTAGAAGAGGACACTTAAGCACAAGCTTAAGTATTTGAAGATGGAGAAAGGTGAATCAGTGGCATCCTTCTGTTCCAGGATATCCCAGATCAGAGATCATCTTTTGGTCACAAGGGTGACAGTGGATGATGATGATTTAGTGCAGGCCATTTTTTATGGTCTTCCTTCGTCATGGGAGACCATCTTATCTAGTGTAAGTGGGAGAGAGATTCAACCCACGTTTGAGAGGTTATGGCATGATTTTCTACACGAGGAGAGTCACACAGCTACCAGGAGCGAGCCAACAAAAGAAGAGCACTCATATTTAGCATCAAGATTCAAGGGAAAGAAGAAAGGCACTTTCCAGAAAGACTCTCAGTGGAATCCAAACACCAAAGGTACATTCAAAGGAAATAATATTGATACATCTAAGATTAAATGCCTTAGTTGTAATAAGTTGGGTCATTTTTCTAAAGATTGTTGGTTTAGAAAGAAATATCCTAGGAGAGGGAAACAACATGCCTCAACTGTTGAGGATGATTAATCGAAAAGAAATCAGAAAATTCCTTCTAATGAGAAAGAAAATAAGAAAGAATATTATTTGGGCTCAAGAAGAATCTACTATTAGTTGCAACCCTTGAAGACAAGGGATATTGGGTGATCTTCAAGGACAGGATGACACTACTATGCGCTAAAGGTAGCCACTTAAGTTCAACAGAACCCATTGGAACTCGCAGTGGAGGAA
This sequence comes from Picea engelmannii, assembly GCA_009831015.1. Taxonomy (NCBI): domain Eukaryota; kingdom Viridiplantae; phylum Streptophyta; class Pinopsida; order Pinales; family Pinaceae; genus Picea; species Picea engelmannii. Next base: position 359,696 of record ML780449.1, on the reverse strand, counting down.
TGTACGTCGTGTCAGGACACTTAGTTCAGGCATTGGCTCATGATGCGACTATCTCCAACGAGTTGTGGCACAGAAGACTTGGACATCTTTGTTACAAATCTCTTCCAGATCTAAAAAATGTGGTATGTGGCATGCCTTCTATTTCTCTTAGTAAAATTTAAATTTGTAAGGGATGCATGTTAGGTAAATTATAATGAAATAATTTCCTAGTAGTGACAACAAAGCTTAGAGCATCTTATATCTGGTTCATTCTGATGTATGTGGTCCCATGTCATATCCCTCACTCAGTGGTTGTTTGTATTATGTCATTTTTATTGATGATTACTCAAGAAAATGTTGGATATATTTTCTTAAAGATAAAAGTGACACATTTGATAAATTCAAAGAGTATAAACACTTTATTGAAAAGAAGATAGGGAAACACATCAGAATCCTTAGAATAGACAATGGAGGAGAGTTTGAATATCTTCAGTTTTAAGATTTCTGCAATTTGACAGGAATCAAGAGACAATTGACCATGCCATATAACCCTTAGCAAAATGGTGTTGCTGAGAGGAAAAACAAGAGTATTTGTGAGTCAGTGAAAGCAATGTTGTTTGACCAAGATCTACCAAATTCTTTATAGGCAAAAGCTACATCCACTGCTGTGTATATTCAGAACAGGTGTCCACATGCTATTCTGAAGGACAAGACTCTTGAATAAGTCTTCTCAGGGATCAAACTTGAAGTAGGGAATCTAAGGATATTTGGATGTCCTATGTATATTCATGTCCCTAAGGAAAAGAGGACAAATATGGAACCCTTAGGCAAGAAAGGGGTTTTTGTGGGGTACATTGAGAACTCCAAAGCTTACAGGATTCATGTACTAGGTCGGAGCCAAATAGAGATAAGAAAAGATGTGACTTTCCATGAGGAAGCCGCATTCAAGAAATCCAAAGAACTTCAGGAGGATTCAGAAGCATTTTAGCCAGCTTCACCCTCTTCTGAAAATGAGGAGTCAAATGATCAGAGGGAGGAACCTTGTGAAGGGACAAGTAATGATCCCCTAGAACCCACTGAAGTGTTAGAAATAAATCTTGAAGAACCTCTAGCCAAAAGGAAGCCAGGATGGCTTAAAGAAATAGTGTGGGAAGCATAAAGGATAGCTACTCCCAAAGGAACTTTTAGGGAAAGGAAGAGGCCTCACAGGTCTGGAGGCTATGTTGCATTGATGAGAAACATTAGTGATGTCGAACCTTCTTAATTTGAATAAGCAGATAAATTACAAGTATGGAAGGATGCCATGCTTGAGGAATATAGGTCTATTATAAAGAACAATGTTTGGGACACTATGCCAAGGCCAAAAGACAAATTAGTGGTTTCTTCCAAATGGATCTATAAGATCAAACATCCAGCTGATGGAAGTGTGGAAAAGTTCAAATAAATATTTGTAGCTAGAGGCTTCACTTAGAAAGAAGGAATCGACTACGAAGAGACTTTTTCTCCCGTAGCCAGGCATACCTCCATTCGAGCTATTATTTTTTTATCTTCCATACTTGGTTGGAAACTACATCAGATGGATGTAAAAACAACATTCTTGAATGGAAACATTGAACAAGAGGTCTTTGTGGAACAACCAGATGGTTTTATACTACATAACAAAGGAACTCATGTATGTAAGCTAAGGTAGGCCTTGTATGGTCTTAAGCATGCTCCCATAGTTTGGTATGATAGGATTGATGGCTTTCTTAAAAGCCTGGGCTTTCAGAAAAGTGATGCTGATGAAAATCTATACTTCAAGGTAAGAGATAACTAACCTATTATACTAATCCTCTATGTTGATTATCTTTTTCTAAATGGAGATGAAGGGATAATAGCCTGGTGTAAGAGGGAGCTAACATCAAAATTCGAGATGAAAGACTTAGGCTTGATGCATTACTTTCTAGTATTGGAAGTAGGGAAAAGATAGGGTGAGATATTTCCGGCACAAGGAAAATACACAATGGATGTACTAAAGAGGTTTGGTATAATGGATTGCAAAACCATGTCTACTCCAATGGTTATCAACCTGAAGAAGCTACATGATTCTGATACATGTTCATATTTGGTGGATCCCACCATGTATAGGAAACAGATTGGATCATTGGTGTACATGATCCACACTAGGCTATATATATGTTATGGAGTGATTGCAATGAGTCAGTTCATGACTAAACTGAGACAGAGATACTAGGTGGTGTAGGATTACTGAGAGGGGGGGTGAATCAGTAATAGCGTAATTATAATCCTTTTTCTTCAAATGTTATATCAATGTAGAATTATTATCCAATAATGAGCAGTAAGAAATAAACAATCACACACATACATAGTACACTAGTGTTTTA
>ML780449.1:300972-346592 GCA_009831015.1 Picea engelmannii | reverse complement strand
TCACTTCACTTTATTATTTACCTTTTAAAATCTCTTAAACCACTTTGACTACTTTGACCTTTTGGGGCTTCTAGATGACATATGAGGGTCCTCCAACTTCGTAAGGCCATAACTTTCAAACCATGAGGAGTTATGTGACATTCTACATACCACCAAAAATGGCATGACATGTACTATCCATATATAATAGTATTATCTAAAAATATATCACAACTCATACAGTTACCCATCAAACAAATTTGAGTCCATTACCCAAACCTGGGGTCTCCAACTTCTCATGGCCATAATTATCTAACCGTGAGGAATTATGTGACGTTCCACATACCACCGGAAATGACATGACAAGAACTGTCCATATAGGATATTTTCCCTAAAAAAATCACTTTTCTTCATCTCATTATTCCACAACTAAGCATGGGTTCTCTTACTCCACAAGGCGTATTCCCGTGAGGGCTTTCACCATAAGGGGTCCACTTTGGAGTTCATCCATATTTAATTCCTATCAACCATGAAAAAATAATAATGAGTCATATTTACATCAAACAATATTGGGTCCACTAGCTAAACCTTTGTGCTATGGGGCTTTCTTCAAGGGTTGACATCAATGACAACCAACCTTAATCAATAGCTGGAAACAAAGCACATCTTGAGATATCTCAGAGGGACCATTACTTATGATATGAGATATACATCTAGTGGTGGTTTATTTCTGCATGGGTATGTAAATGTTGACTAGACAAGAAGTCTAGTGGATCAGAAGAGTACTTCTGGATACTGCTTAAGTTTAGGATCCACTATGATCTCTTGGTCAAGCCAAAAGTAGGGATCCATTGCACAGAGTACAACAGAGGTTGAGTACATTGCAACAAGTGATTCTAGCAATAAAGCAGTATGGCTCAGAAAATTGGTTTCTAGGTTGTTTGGTGACAAGATCGAGACGACGATGGTTCACTGTGATAATCAAAGTTGCATAAAATTGACAGAGAACCCAGTATTTCATGACAAGTCAAAACATATTGACATGAGGTACAACTACATCCGAGACTTGGTCCAGAGAAAAACTGTAAAGTTACAGTACATAGCCACGAGCGAGCAGGTAGCTGATATTTTGACCAATCCTCTGACCTCGAGACAGTTTGTGTACCTAAGAGGCAAGCTTGGTGTGGCTGAGAATGACTCCCTCGTTGAGAGGGATTGTTAAATTTGGCAACATTGACAGTCATTCTCCAATGAGAGGCCATATGTGCCACCCTGAGGCTAGCCAGGGAGATTTGGAGAATCAACCAGTCTTGTGAGGTATTGACAAAAGCCAGGGGGAACTGACAACCTCTATGAGTGAAACCAAAATTTAAGACGAATGAGATGCTATGTGACTCTAATGAAAAAGTCATGGGGAACGTACAACCTCTGTGAGCATAGACAGTGTAGTGAAAAAGTTAGGGGGAACATACAACCTCTTTGATCATAGACAGACTAATGCAAAAGTCAGGGGGAACATACAACCTATGTGAACCTAGTCAAACCTTGTGAGCCATGAGAAAAAGTCAAGGCATATAGAAAAATTTAGGTTGAATATAAAATTCCTATGAGCTAGAAACAAACGATATTCCTAATATTGAAAATGATGTAATTGTATTGATCTAGTGCATTGTCACGTGTAAACATTATCCACCATGAAGAGAATTTTGAATTTCCTTGTGAAGAGTTGTAACAAAATTTTTGAGTCTAGTTCTATGTTAGAACTAAAGTGTAATGTTGAGTTGCAACTAAAGTATTGAATCTAGTTCTATTTTAGTAATGTTGAATTGCAACTAAAGTCTTGAGTCTAGTTCTATTTTAGAACTAAAGTGTAATGTTGAGTTGCAACTAAAGTCTTGAGCCTAGAAGTAAAGTGTAATGTTGAGTTGCAACTAAAGTCTTGACTCTAGATCTATATTAGAACTAAAGTGTAATGTTGTGTTGCAACTAAAGTCTTAAGTCTAGTTCTAAGTTCGAACTAAAGCATGCCAATCTCAAGTCTAGTTCTAAGTTCGAACTAAAGTGTAATGTTGAGTTGTAACCAATATCAAGTCTAGTTCTAAGTTTGAACCAAAGTATGAAGTTGATTTAAGACTAATGCATGCAATCGGGTTACTATTTTGAGCTTCCCCTCTTCCCCTCTTCATCCTATATAAGAAGAGGTCGAATCCTCTCTTGAACACAGTTCTTGAAGATAGTTCTGCAACATAGTTTTGAAACACAGTTTTCATATGCAGGTTGAGGGTGAAGCAATAGAGGAGCACATCAATGATAAAGAGGCATCATATCAAAGGTGTATCTCAGCAAGGTCTTGCAAGTCTTCGTCAGGTTAGAGTCATCTTGGCAAGCTCTTTGAGAGAAGTACATTCATGGTGGATATTTGTAAGAGATGTTACATTATTAATTCAATAAAGAAATATTGTTTGCTGCGGTTTTTCTCCTTGTACAGATTTTCCATAGAGTATATGTCTTGTTGATGTGCATTTTTACTTATCTACATAGTTATTGCTATTTGATTATGATTTTGAATTGTTGCAACTATATTAAGTTGGAAACAAAGTATTGAAGAAAATAAAAGAATTAATCCGCATAAGAAATCAAGTTGATAATTTAACATGGTATCAGACCTTAGGGTGTGTTAAATTTGTCGAAGCGCAGCAGTAGGTACACATAGATCCAAGCAAGCTTGATTAAGTTTCCAGTGTGAGGACCATGGAATCCTCCATTTTAGTCAGGGCCAAGGATAGGCTCGAAGGAGCTACCAACTTCAATGTGTGGAAGCTCAGTATAACAAATATCTTGCAAGAGCATGATCTTGAGCAGTATGTGACCACAGTGGTGGAGGAACCCATGAATAATGCAGGAAGAATGGACTTCAGGAAGAGTTAAGAAAATTTTAAGTGAATCATCTTTGACTCAATCAAAGACAATATAATTCCTCCAATGACTTCGTTGATGACTGCCAAGGACTCTATGGATACTTTGGTGAATCTGTATGAGAAACAGGCTCCGAGTCAAAAGAGGACACTTAAGAACAATCTTAAGTATTTGAAGATGGAGAAAGGTGAATCAGTGGCATCCTTCTGTTTGAGGATATCCCAGATCAGAGATAAGCTTTTGATCACAGGGGTGACAGTGGATGATGATGATTTAGTGCAAGGCATTTTTGACAGTCTTCCTTCTTCATGGGAGACCTTCTTATCCAATGTGAGTGGGAGAGAGATTCAGCCCACTCTTGAGAGGTTATGACATGATTTCCTCCAGGAGGAGAGTCGTACAACTACCAGGAGCGAGCCAACGAAAGAAGAGCAATTAGATTTATCATCAAGATTCAAGGGAAAGAAGAAAGGCACATTCTAGAAAGGCTCTCAATGGAAGACACACACCAAAGGTACATTCAAAGGAAAGAATATTGATACATCTAAGATTAAATACTTTAGTTGTAATAAGTTGGTTCATTTTTCTAAATATTGTTGGTTTTGAAATAAATATCATAGGAAAGGGAAACATCATGCTTCAACTGCTGAGGATGATGAATCCAAAAGAAATCAGAAAAGTCCTTCTAAAGAGAAAGAAAATAGGAAAGAATATTAATTGGTTTCTTCTTTATCCAGTTCAGTTTCCACGGGGCTGAAAATTTGGTTAGTAGACAGTGGTGCATCAAAGCACATGATAGGGTAAAAGGAGATCCTTTCATATTTTGAGACAAAATATTTTGCAAAGGAGGTCGAGCTTGGGGATGAAAAATGTTACAAGATAGAGGGAGTAGGCTCTATCTCCTTCGGATTGGAATCTGGGGCTAGACTTCATGTTGATGAAGTATTATATATTCCAGGGCTCAAGAAGAATCTACTATCAGTTGCAACCTTTGAGGAAAAGGGATATTGGGTGATCTTCAAGGACAGGAAGGCACTACTATGGGCTAAAGGTAGCCACTTAAGTACAGTAGAACCCATTGGAACTTGCAGTGGAGGACTGTATGTCATGTCAGGACAGTCATTTTAGGAATTGGCTCATGATGCGTCTAGCTCCAACAAGTTCTGGCATAGAAGACTTGGACATCTTCGTTACAAATCTCTTCCAGATATACAAAACATGGTATGTGGCATGCCCTCTATTTCTCCTAGTAAAAATGAAATTTGTAAGGTATGCATGTTAGGTAAAAATATAAAGAAATCATTTCCTATTAGTGACAACAGAGCTTAGGGAATCTTAGATATGGTTCATTCTGATGTATGTGGTCCCATGTCATCTCCCTCACTCAATGATTATTTGTATTATGTCATTTTTATTGATGATTACTCAAGAAAATGTTGGATATATTTTCTTAAAGCTAAAAGTGACACATTTGATAAGTTCAAAGAGTATAAAGCCTTTATTGAAAAACAGATAGAGAAACACATCAGAATCCTTAGAACAAATAATGGAGCAGAGTTTGAATCTCTTTAGTTTGAGGATTTATACAAGTCGGCAAGAATCAGGAAACAATTGACTGTGCCATATAACCCTCAGCAAAATGGTGTTGTTGAGAGGAAAAACAGGACTATTTCTGAGGCAGTGAAAGAAATGATGTTTGATCAGGATCTACCAAAGTGTTTATGGGCAGAAGCTACCTCCACTGCTGTGTATATTCAAAACAGATGTCCACATGCTATTTTGAAGGACAAGACTCCTGAAGAAGTCTTCTCAGGGATCAAACCTGAAGTAGGGAATCTAAGGATATTTGGATGTCCTATATATATTCATGTGCCTAAGGAAAAGAGGACAAATATGGAACCCTCAGGCAAGAAAGGGGTGTTTGTGGGGTTCAGTGGGAAATCCAAAGCTTACAATATTTATGTACCAGGTTAGAGGCAAATAGAGGTAAGCAGAGATGCGACTTTCCATGAGGAAGCCACATTCAATAAATCCATAGAACTTCAGGAGGATTCATAAGTAGTTCAGCCAAATTCACCCTCTTCTGAAAATGAAGAGTCATATGGTCATAGGGATGAACCTCATGAAGGGAAAAGTAATGAGCCCCTAGAACCCGCTGAAGTGTTAGAAAGAACTCTTGAAGAACCTCCAGCCAAAAGGAATCCAGGGTGGCTTAAAGAAATAATGCGGGAAGTAGAAAGGATAGCTTCTCCCAAAGGAACTTTCAGGGAAAGGAAGAGGCCTCATAGGTTTGGAGGCTATGTTGCACAGATGAGCAACATTAGTGATGTCAAACCTTCTTCATTTGAAGAAGCAGATAAATTACAAGTATGGAAGGATGCCATGCTTGAGGAATACATGTCTATTATAAAGAACAATGTTTGGGACATTGTGCCAAGGCCAAAAGACAAATCAATGGTTTCTTTTCTATAAGATCAAACATGCAGCTGATGGAATTGTGGAAAAGTTCAAAGCAATATTTATAGCCAGAGGCTTCACTCAGAAAGAAGGAATTGAATACAAAGAGACTTTTTCTCCTGTAGCCAAGTATACCTCCATTCGAGCTATTATTTCTTTAGCTTTCGTACTTGGTTGGAAACTACATCAGATGGATGTAAAAACAACATTCTTGAATGGAAAGATTGAACAGGAGGTCTTTGTGGAACAACTAGATGGTTTTATAGTGCATAACAAAGGAACTCATGTATGCAAGCTAGGGAAGGCCTTGTATGGTCTTAAGTAGGCTCCCAGAGTTTGGTATGATAGGATTGATGGATTTCTTAAAATCCCGGGCTTTCATAAAAGTGATGCTGATGCAAATCTATAATTCAAGGTAAGAGGTAACCAACCTGTTATACTAATCATGTATGTTGATGATCTCTTTCTAACCAGAGATGAAGGGATAATAGCCTAGTGTAAGAGGGAGCTAACATCATGATTCAAGATGAAATACTTAGGCTTGATGCATTACTTCCTAGGATTGGAAGTATGGCAAAGACAGGGTGAGATATTTCTGGCACATTGAAAATACACAGTGGATGTACTAAAGAGGTTTTGTATGATGGATTGCAAATCCATGTCTACTCTGATTGTTACCAACCTGAAGAAGCTGCATGATTCTGATACAGGTTTAGATTTGGTGGATCCCACCATGTATAGGCCGTTGATTGGATCATTGATGTACATGATCCACACTAGGCCAGATATATGTTATGCAGTGATTGCAATGAGTCAGTTCGTGACTGAACCGAGACAGAGACACTGGGTGGCAACAAAGCACATCTTGAGATATGTCAGGGGGACCATTACTTATGGTCTGAGATATACATCCAATGGTGGTTTATTTCTGCATGGGTATGCAGATGTTGACTGGGAAGGAAGCCCAGTGGATCGGAAGAGTACTTCTGGATATTGCTTCAGTTTAGGATCCACTATGATCTCTTGGTCGAGGCAAAAGCAAGGATCCATTGCACAGAGTACAGCAGAGGCTGAGTACATTGCAACAAGTGATGCTAGCAAGGAAGTAGTATGGCTCAAAAAATTGGTTTCTGGGTTGTTTGGTGACAAGCTCGAGACGACGGTAGTTCACTGTGATAATCAAAGTTGCATAAAATTAACAGAGAAACCAATATTTCACGACAGGTCAAAACATATTGACATGAGGTACCACTACATTCGGGACTTGGTCTAGAGAAAAACTGTAAAGTTGCAGTACATAGCCACGAGCGAGCAGGTAGCTGATATCCTGACCAAGCCTCCTACCTCGAGACAGTTTATGCAGCTGAGAGGCAAGCTTGGTGTGGCTGAGAATGACTCCCTCACTAAGAGGGAGTGTTAAATTTGGCAACATCGACAGTCATTCATCAATGAGAGGCCATATGGTCCACCCTGAGGCTAGCCATGGATATTTGGAGAATCAACCAGTCTTGTGAGGTATTGACAAAAGCTAGGGGGAATGGACAACCTCTGTGAGTCAAAACAAAAGTCAGGACAAACGATATGTTATGTGATTCTAATGCAAAAGTCAGGGGGAACATACAACCTCTGTGAGCATAGACAGTCTATTTAAAAAGTCAAGTGGAACATACAACCTCTGTGAACATAGAAAGACTAGTGCAAAAGTCAGGGGGAACATACAACCTTTGTGAGCCTAGTCAAACCTTGTGAGCCATGAGAAAAAGTCAATGCATCTAGCAAAAGTTAGGTTGAATATAAAATTCCGATGAGGTAGAAACAAATGATATTCCTAATATTGCAAATGATGTAATTGTATTGATCTAGTGTGTTGGCACGTGTAAACATTATCCACCATGAAAAGAATTTTTAATTGCCTTGTCAAGAGTGTTAACTAAAGTTTTGAGTATAGTTCTATGTTAGAACTAAAGAGTAATGTTGATTTGCAACTAAAGTCTTGAGTCTAGTTCTATTTTAGTAATGTTGAGTTGCAAATAAATTTTGAGTCTAGTTCTATTTTAGAACTAAAGTGTAATGTTGAGTTGCAACTAAAGTCTTGAGTCTAGAACTAAAGTTTAATGGTGAGTTGCAACTAAAGTATTGATTCTAGTTCTATATTAGAACTATAGTGTAATGTTGAGTTGCAACTAAAGTCTTAATTCTAGTTCTAAGTTCAAACTAAAGCATGTCAGTCTCAATTCTAGTTCTAAGTTCAAACTAAAGTGTAATGATGAGTTGTAACCAATCTCAAGTCTAGTTCTAAGTTTGAACTAAAGTATGAAGCTGCGTTATGACTAATGCATGCAATCATGTTACTATTTTGAGCTTCCCCTCTTCAGCCTATATAAGAAGAGGTTGAATCCTCTCTTGAATAAAGTTCTTGAAGACAGTTCTACAACATAGTTTGGAAACACAGTTTTCATATGTAGGTTGAGGGTGAAGCAATAGAGGAGCACATCAGTGATAAAGAGGCAGCATATCAAAGGTGTATCTCAACAAGGTCTTGTAAGTCTTTGTCAGGTCAGAGTCATCTTGGCAAGATCTTTGAGAGAAGTACATTCATGGTGGATATTTGTAAGAGATCTTACATTATTAATGCAATAAAGGAATATTGTTTGCTGGGGTTTTTCTCCTTATACAGGGTTTCCCTAGGGTATATGTGTTGTTGATGTGCATGTTTACTTATCTACATAGTTATTTCTATTCGATTATGATTTGGAATTTTTGCAAGTATATTAAGCTGGAAACAAAGTATTGAAGAAAATAAAAGAATTAATCCGCATAAGAAATCAAGCTGATAATTTAACAAGGGGAACGTGTGCAAGATGGGAAACATGAAGCTTCAAGGAGACAGGTGTCGACCTAGTTGCATGCAGTGAAAACCAAAGAGGTAAGTTATGTTGGGGGGTTCATCCCTCATTCCTTCATCTACCACCTGATTCCGGGTGTTTTCATCCTCTATTCTTCAGTTGGTTGTCTGAACCATGTTGCTCTGCATCTGAGGGTTGCATACCTCACGCAGTTCTGAGATCTGAATGAGTGAAACCCAGTGGTAACCCCTTGGAATGAGTTGAGTCTCTCGTGTGTCCTGTGAAACCCGAGCACACCATAGTTGTCCATGCCATGTGTGTTTTAACTACGGATGGTTGTGGTCATGTAATCTCTTGGCTAAGTGTAATTGACTACTTTCATCCGTCCTCTACTGAGTCTTACTGTTGTTCTCCTTGTGTTGGAATGGAACCAAAGAAAGAAGTTGTCTGGTATGTGTATACAACACTCTCTCCAGGTGAGATATGTGGTTGAGGTTGAAGAAGAAGGTTGTCGAACCTGTGGGCGATTCTCTCCAAGTGAGAGAGTGCGCGGAGGAAGTGGGTACTCCTAGAAGGAGTCCTCCAGCTGCCATAGAGCTCTAAGACTTTAGGTCTGGTGTATTGCTGAAGCCCAAGGCAAGGGAGGTTTAGCAGCCAAAGAACTATCCAGGTGACAGTGAAGGTGTATACTCCTAGGGTGGGATGGGAATTTGGAGAACAAGAGTCTGTGAGAAGTGGGCATAAGTGGCTCAGAGAGAATCCTTCTTATGTGACTATGTGTCTTCCTGTTGACCCTGCCTAGCCTAGGATTACCTTACCTGGTGGACCTTAGTCCCAACTTGGGGGTGACCTACTACTGAGAGTGATGAGAAACATGGTCTAAGGCTGGGAGGTTCGTGGAAGGTCTGCATGCAGTTGGTGGAACTACTACAGTTCAAAGATAAGTATCAGTTGTGCTGAATTATATGTTTTGCATGCCTGTGATTCTTTTGTGTTATCATCCATTCTGTTGAGCATATGTACTATTGTTAACATCACTGATTATGTATGCTAGTAATAATTATGTGCTTACTCTGTGTTAAGATTGATATATTATCTTAAATGTGTATTATTTAAGTCTTTTTCCGCAGTAGCTTTTACTTCAGAGCTTAAGAGCTAAGTTCAAGTTGTGTTGGTAGCGTCGCTCGGTCCTTGGAGGGTCAGGGATGTTATAGTTTGGTATTAGAGCTTAAGAGATAAGTTCAAGTTGTGTTGGTAGCATCACCTGGTCCTTGGAGAGCCGGGGATGTTATAGTTTCATATCATAGCTTAAGAGCTAATTTCAAGTTGTGTTGGTAGCGTCGCCTAGTCCTTGGATGGTCGGGACCGTTACAATTTGGTATCAGGGCAAGGTTTCAATGCTGAGCTTGAATGGGCGGGATAAGTGGTTGTTTCACCCGAGGTGTCGAGTGGAAATTGCATTTGGAAGAACCAATTTTGAACCTTAGAAGGTTCCTGAGTTCCAAGAGGTTACTTTGGCCGTGCTACGAAGCCCAAGAGGTGTAGTGGTGTTATAAAACCGCATTTGGCATGGTATTTGGCCACCGAGAGAGAGAGATCAACACTTGAAGTGTTGGAGCCATTGGATTTGTTCGGGAGGAAAGGAGATCCATTAGGACCGTCAGATTTGGAGAAGGTGCAGGATAATTACCCTAGAAACCTTTCAGAATTTCGGCAGTCGGGAGAAACGAGTTGTGTTGATGCACGAACTCTTGATTCTTGAAACCCTGAAGCCCCGAGGAAGATATACACTGTAGATCTTACGAAAATAACTTGACCGTTGGATCAAGCAGAGGAGTAAGTCACAATTTCACAATTTCGACTATCGGGAAAAGCGATATGTGCTAATGCACAAACTCTCGAAACCCAAAGTCCCCAAATGTAGAGTGAACGTGGTGGAACCCGATGACGTCGTCGAAGGCCACATGGACCCTCCTAAATGTACCATGTGCCACCATTTGAATTGGTGACAGTTGTGTTACGTTGGCCCAGAAGGAAAGGTAATTTGGAATTTCAGATGTCAGAAGGTAGTGAGGAAACAAGTGTGGGAACTCCCGAGGTCCGAAGTCCCGAAGTATTGAAAAATTCAAGACTGAGAAACCATAGCAGATTTCAGCCATTGGTTTTTGTGTAGACGTGGAACATTGATCCACCTAATTTCGCGAGTTCGATAATCGGAACTCGAGGGATAGTAGTATTGGGTTTTGAAACCTCTCGAAATGAAAAGTCACGAAGCACCCTAGTGGTCTAGATTTTGGTCACAACCCTTGTTCACATGGTTTGGGGACTAAGGAAGAGAGGGCTATCTCTCGAAAGTTGCATAGCCAAGAAGGCCTCCGAAAATTCATGAAAACTGAACATTTTTTATTCGGCTTATGAATTATGTTTGTGGGGTTTGTTAAGGAATGATAGCCTAACAAATTTTGGTTGTCTTCACATTGTAATTGTAGAAGAGTGGCGAGTGCCAGAACCATTTAGAATTGCCTCGGAGTGTAAAGAAATGGAAGAAGAGGGGATTGCTTCCAGTTCAGAGAATGAAAGAGAAGGAAAGGATGTCAAATTGGGAGTTGAAGGATCAAACTCCAATGGGAATGGAAAAGAGATGGATAAGGAAGGGCATATGATGAAAATCATTGAAAGATTACAGAAGGATTCCCAGGCAAGTTGAGATGATAGTAGAAGGCTCAAGAAAACTTAGGATAAACAGGGTGAATTCAACTTGAAGTTGTTGCGGAGCCTGGATAGGATCGAAAAGAAATTGGAAAAGGAGAGTGACATAAGAAAAACAAGGAGTCATGGTATTCTTGAGAGGAAAAGAAGTTTGAGGAGTGTTAGCAGACATCGTAGTCGCTCCCCAAGGCATTTTGGTAAGGAAGCACACAGTAGTTCAAGCCCATCGCCTACTAGAAAGCATAGGAGGTCTGGAGTGGATGAACTGAAAGGAAAAATGAATAAGATTAAGCCTCCCACATTCGATGGAGAACACCAGAAGGAGGAATATGCAGAAACATCATTCCTTAGCATGAGGAAATATTTCCAACTGCAAAATTATTCCTCTCAAGAAGAAGGAAGAATTGTGATGTATCAATTGAAGGGAAAAGCATCCATGTGGTGGGATCAGCTTGTGCAAGTACAACACATTAGAGAGAAAGATATCACTTGGAAAGAATTCAAAAGGTATTTCGAGAAGAAATATTTGACTAAAAGATATTATGATAGAAAGATGAAGGAGTTCTTTGAACTCAAATGGGCAGCCTGACCAATGATGAATACGAGCAAAGATTTCTAGAATTGTTGAAGTATGTTCCATTTATCAAGGAAGAGACTGTCAAAATTCAGAGATATCTAAGTGGATTTCCACCTTCTATCAGTGAAAAGATCCATTATGATGACCCTAAGACTATGGAAGAAACGATAAGGAGGGATAAATTCTTTTATGAGCAGTAAAGAGAAAAGCCTACTTTTCAGAAGGCTTGGGATGATCAGAAGAAGTTCAAGAAAGTGCAGACGCAGAAGGGAAACAAGCCTCCCTTTTTCGGAAACATTCCTTAGGGACATCCATCTTTTAGAGATCCTAGAAAGGATGAAGTGGGTGGACAATTAACAAGGAAGAAACCTATGGAGTGTTGGGGTTGTAAAGGAAACCATAGGTACAGAGATTTCCCCCATAGAAATGTTAAAGCGAGAGTTGTCCACAATTTTCATCAAGATGAAACAGTGGAGGACATGGGCAGTAGGATTCCAAGGATCTATGCAGCCATGGACAAAAAGAAAGATGACTATCATTCACACATGATTGAAGTGGAAGGTATGATCAACAACCATACCTTTACCTTTTTAATTGATTCAAGGGCTAGCTATAGTTATATAGATCCTAGAGTGGTGGAACATTTGCAATTGTCAAGAAGAAAAATTGAAGGGTCTTGGTTAGTGCAGCTAGCAACAGGAACCAAGAGAAGAGTCAGTGAGTTAGTTAAGTCATGTCCAGTGGACATGAATGGACTGAGCACGAAGGTTGAATTGAACATTCTTCCTTTAGGAGCTTATGATTGTTTAATTGGGATGGACTGGTTAGACCAGCACCATGCCATCTTGGATTGTTGTAATAAGGCGTTCACTTGCCTGGATGAAGAAGGAAAATGGAAAATAGTCCAAGGAATTCCTAGAGTTGTTGATGTCAAAGAAATATCAGTAATGTAGTTGAAGAAGTTCTTCAGGAAAGGCTGTCAATTATTTGCATCCCACCTAGAGGAATCACCTGAGGATGAGGTCTCAAAGATTGAAGATCATGTGGCACTAAAAGAGTTTGAAGATGTATTTCAAGAGGTACCCGAACTACCTCCAAAGAGAGATATTGATTTCTCTGTAAACTTGATGCCTGGAGCAACTCCAGTATCGAAAGATCCTTACAGAATGAGTATGCCAGAGTTGAAGGAGTTGCAATTGAAACTTGAAGAGCTTCTAAAGGAGGGATACATATGCCCAAGAGTGTCACCTTGGGGTGCACTGGTCCTGTTCGTAAAAAATAAAGATGGAACATTGAGATTGTGTATCGATTTCAGACAACTGAACAAGGTAAATGTAAAGAACAAATATCCTCTGCCAAGGATTGATGACCTCTTCGATCAGTTGAAGGATGCAAAGATATTTTTGAAGATAGACCTTAGGTCAGGATATCACCAGGTGAGGATAAAGGATGAAGACATCAACAATACCATCTTTAGAACAAGGTATGGTCATTACGAGTTCACAGTGGTGCCTTTTGGATTGTCAAACGCACATGTTGTTTTTATGTGCTTGATGAATGGGGTATTCAAGAACTATCTAGACAAGTTTGTCATAGTCTTCCTGGATGACATTCTAGTGTATTCCAAATCAGAGGAAGAGCATGAACAAAATCTAAGGATGGTGTTATAGGTGCTAAGAGAGCACCAACTGTATGCCAAGTTAAGAAAATGCTCATTTTATCAGAAGCAAATCCATTACTTGGGGAATATTATTTCAAAGGATGGGATATTAGTAGATCCTAAAAAGATTGAGGCCATCAGAGAATGGCCAGTGCCTAAAAATGTGACATAATTAAGATCCTTTATGGGTCTAGTTGGTTATTACAAAAGGTTTATTGTGGGATTCTCAAGGATATCTCACCCTATCACTTCCTTGCAGAGGAAGGAAAAAAAGTTTCAGTGGACTGAAGAGTGTAAGAAAAGCTTCCAGCGATTGAAGCAACTGTTAACTAGCACTCCAATCCTGAGGATTGCAAATCCAAATGTGGATTTCGTGGTGTGCACAGATGCATGTAAAGAAGGGCTGGGAGGAGTCCTCAGCCATAATGGATTTGTAATTTGTTATGAGTCCAAGAAGCTGAAAGAGCATGAAAGGAATTACGCAACTCGTGATTTAGAGTTGGCGGCCATCATTCAAACTCTGAGGAAATGGAGACATTACCTCATGGGAAAGCAATTCGAATTGAGAACAGACCATAACGGTCTGAAGTACTTGTTTGACCAACCAACCTTGAATGCTAGGCAGAGCAGATGGTTGGAGTTTCTCTATGAGTACGATTTTGATATAAATCATATCAAAGGGAAGGAGAATAAACTAGTAGATGCACTCAGCAAGAAAGTACACAAATTACATGCTACAACCATTATCATGTATCAGACCGATATAAAGAGAAAATTTTTGGAAGCTGCAAATGCAGATTTGTAGTACAGGGAGCTGGTAGCAAAGATACAGCAAGGTGAGTTGCCACAGAAAGTGGAAAATTATAAATTAGGGATGGATGGAATACTTATGTACAAGAATATAATTTATGTACCTAATTTCCAGGACTTGAGACTTATGATTTTGCATGAAATGCACAACGTGCCTTATGCTGGGCACCCTGGATATCAAAGAACTGTGGTAGCAGTCACGATAAATTACTTTTGCCAAGGTATGAAGAAGGAAATTGTAGAATACATCACCAGATGTATGGAGTTCCAAAAGGTTAAATCCAAGCACAAGAACCCAGGAGGGTTACTGTAGCCTCTACCCATTCCTGAGTGGAAGTGGGAAGTAGTAACGATGGATTTCATCACCGGATTTCCCAGAATAGGAAAGTAACATGATTCCATCTTGGTGGTGGTGGAAAATATTATGAAATATGCCCATTTCATTATGTTAAAGACCACTCACAAAGCAACAGATGTTGCCAACATCTTTATGAAGGAAGTGTCACGATTGCACGAAATTCCCAAGACAATTGTGTCTGACAGAGACCCGAAATTTACATCAAATTTCTGGAAAGGGTTATTCAAGGAATTCAGAACGAATCTGAATTTCAGTACAACCTATGATCCTGATTTGGATGGGTAGACAGAGTGAGTGAATCAAGTGAAAGAAGACATACTAAGAATGTATGTGATGGATAAACCATCGAAATGGGAAGACTACCTACATTTGGTAGAATTTGCCTACAACAATGGGTATCAAGCATCATTGAAAATGATCCCATTTGAAGCACTTTATGGAAGAAAGTGAAACACTTTGGTAAGTTGGGATAACCCAGCTGATAGAGCGGTAGTTGGGCCAAAATTTCTCAAGGAAATGGAAGATCAAATGCTAAAAATTAAGCAGAATTTGAAAGCTGCCCAAGATAGGTAGAAAAGTTATGTTGATAGGAACAAAACCCATAGAGAGTTTAAAGTGGGTGATCATGTTTTCCTGAAAGTGAAAGATAACAAAATTTCCCTGAGGCTAGGAAACTGTGCCAAGTTGGAAGCCAGATTTTGTGGGCCATTTGAAATCATAGAAAGGATTGGGCAAGTTGCATATATTCTTTCATTACCTGCATCCATGAATATACATAATATGTTTCATGTTTCATTTCTTAAGAAATATATACTCGATGCTAATCATGTAATCGATTGGAATGTGATTCAGGTGGAACAAGAAGGTATCCTGCAAGTGCATCCTGTGTGCATATTGGACTGGAAAAACAAACAGCTCTGGAATCTAGCCATAGGACTTGTAAAGGTCCAGTGGAACTGGTACGGTCCCGAGGATGCAAAATGGGAACATGAAGATGCTATGCGGGCATAATACCCGTATATTTTTGAAGATTTTGGAAATCTTGCGAATATTGTGTGAAAGTTGCACTGAGGACAGTGGAAAAATAAGGGGAGGGGATTGTAATACCCCAAGGATGTGCCCCAATTGTATTATGAATTGTAATTTTGTTCTATAGGCTGGTGAGCCAAGTTTATATAATATAGTGTTCTTGTGTGTTATTTAGGCCAGGGAGCCTAAGTGTTGAGGGCCCAGAGCCTGATTTTTGTACATGTAATTATGCATAGTATTAATACAAAAACATCTCTGTGTGTGGACTGACCATGATGAATGAGTGATGGGGGACTAATCTTCCACAAAGCCTGGGTAAGGGAGAGGGGGATGAAAGGTTGGAAGAGGGGATAAGATTGAGGGCTTAAGTCCTTGGGAATAATAATTAAATATTATTCCAAAGCTATGAAAATGTATATGTTTTATCCTAAGTTCCTAGAAGGGGAACGTGTGCAAGATGGGAAACATGCAGCCCCAGGGAGACAGGTGTCGACCTGAATGCATGCAGTGAAAACCATAGAGGTAAGCCATGTTAGGGGGTTTGTCCTTCATTCTTGCATTTGCCACCTGAGTCCAGGGTTTTTCATCCTCTATTCTTCAGTGGGTTGTCTGAACCATGTGGCTCTGTGTCTAAGGGCTACATACCTCACACAGTTCTGAGATATGAAAGAATGAAACCCAGTGGTAAACCCGTGGACTGAGATGAGTCTCTTGTGTGTCCTGTGAAACCCTAGCATACCATAGTCGTCCATGCCATGTGTGTTTCAACTGCGGATGGTTGTGGTCACGTAATCCCTTGGCTAAGTGTAATTGACTACTTGTTGACAGACGAAATTGACCGCTCATCAACTAGAGGAGTGAATCTGGTCCAGGGTTGTCTAATTAACCCAAGCTGTTTGGATTAATTCACTCTGATGGGTTTTGTGGCTCCGTTGGCCAATCTAAGTCCTAAAGGAAGTGAAAAATAACTAAAGGAAAAACAATAACCTAATAAATAACAATCACTAAAATCTATAAGTACATTTAAATATATATATGTACAATTTGTTTAACTGAAATTATAATCAATAAATTTATATACAATCTGTACAAAACAAAATTTTTAATCTAACATCGTAAAAATCAAATGTAGATTGATTACTTTTAGCAATAATAATAAAGCAAGTGAAAACACTATCTAATTTTTTTTTTTTGGTTTGTTTTCTTAGATGTATACACTCATGACATCACACATTAAAATTCCTAATTGAACAAAAAATAATAGATAGTAAAAAATGTTTTATATAGAGAAAACTTCTATATTCAGCAAACTAGCGAAATCAAATAACAGGCTAACTTGTTATTGCATCCAATGTCTGTTCGATATTGAATATCTAGCCACCTTTATCTGATGAAGTAAACCTACTACAGATCTTGAGATTGCCCCTAATAAATGAGGAACGATAATGCTGGAGATTGAATTATTATAATAGAACATATAATAGATACAGTCACAGTAATCTTATAATTTGCAAGTAACTATGATGAGATAATTCTTCCTGTAAGAACTTGCATGTAAACATCCAATTGAAATTAAAGATAAATCTCCTAATTTAAATTGAATAGAGGATCACTGTGTGTTATATCTGAGACACGAGATATGGGAAGTATGTGAAAAGGATTATCTCAAATAATAATAAATCATGCAGATGAAAGGATATCATCATCTATCATCGTATTGAGATAAGCAGAACTTAAATTAAAACATGATACAGAAAGCTAAAGTTGTAATGTATTCTTTTCATTCAAGTCTGTATATAAATATCCATACTCTCGTCCCAGGTCGAGATGATCCAATGTTTACAAAATGATATGTTTATATAGGTTTCAGAAAACATAATTGTTTCCTTTTGATAAGATGAAATTGGTTTCAAAAAATAATGGGGGATGCAACCACCCTGATTTCACTAGATATCAAAACACTATTAACAGTCTATTTCTGTTTACTCAAAATACAAAATTGATATGGCTGGGAGACCTCAAAAGTGTCTCATATCATCTTTGAAATCATGGGCTCCTTAATTATCCTGAAAACAAATGAAAATAAGAAGATCTGAGATATGTTTTCAATTATCAAATCAAACAATTCAAATTTTCTTAACTGGCTACAGAATCTTGCGATTCTGTAGCTAGTTATAATAGAAAATGCAATCATATTTTATTAAATAAACAAAACAGACTAATCTTAATAAGATAAATAGTTTATTAAATCAAATCGAATATCCTAACTTAAGAGTGACACAATCATGCTAAAAATTAAAAATATCATACCTCAAATCATGAAATCAAAACGTATCAAGAAATTTTGGAATTAACGATAGTTGTTGCTGCCTCTACATTTTTGAAAATGACACGACCTATAGTTTTCAATAATTTCTCCTTCCTTTGAATAATGGA
This sequence comes from Picea engelmannii, assembly GCA_009831015.1. Lineage (NCBI taxonomy): Eukaryota > Viridiplantae > Streptophyta > Pinopsida > Pinales > Pinaceae > Picea > Picea engelmannii. The sequence continues at coordinate 328,815 of ML780449.1, read as the reverse complement.
TTCAAGTCTGTTGTTTTCATTTGTCAACATATCAACTTGGTCTCTTAAAGACTTGAGTCGTGACTGTAGCAGTGGAACATCGGTATAGTACCTGTCGATCCACGATCGACACACATCACATTGTGACTGTAAGGAGTTTGCATTAGCACGAACAACATTATGGGTCAGAGAATCCTCCATGCGAATGGTAGATTTGTCATAGAGCTGGATACCAGGAAATTCTGAGTTATCCTTTAGACAAGGAGGCAAATTATTAACATAGTCATAGGGTCGGTCAGGGTATAGCCCGAATGACACGGGGTCCTCTTCAACAAGGAATTTGTCAATTTCTGAGTCTGAACCTTCGCTCACTTTAATCATGTTGATCGTGTCTACACAGGGTTTTTTTTTATTTTGAATACTTCAAGAAATTAACTGACCAACTCTTTTGTTTTTGAAATTGACATCAACACTACCTTTTAACTTCTTTCCTATAGGCTTCTTCACAATTTTAAAACAATCCTTTGGATGTGCAACTGGTCCACTGTCCTATTGAATTACCTTAGGGTAGCTTGAGGGTTCACTATTAGGGGGAAAATCACAGGCCTGGAGCGGTGGAGGAGAGGCCATTGGGTTCACAAGGGTTTCCTCAACGCATGGCTTATCCACTTCTCCCAACTCAGGGTTACCAAAACCATTTCACGTAATGAACGAGTCCCAAAAATCATTTTGTGACTGTAACTGGTGCATGAGGATGATTTTAATGAGGCCATGGTGAAATAGACTTGAATCTGACCTCTGTTTCCTAAATCCTTTTCCCATTTTATACAGACTTATGAGTAGATAATAAGGCATATTCAACGGAAAACCAATAAAACTCATAAGCAGGTGTAAATGATATAGGAAAACAAGTCTGAATCATCCCTCACATGTGATGAATTGCTTCACTACAGTAAGTAAATCATGACACCTAGGCTTCAAAAACGAAATTGGCATACCTTGATCACAACTGTTTATTTTTCGTGAGGTAAACAGTAAAGTCCAAGGGACCTCCTCCACTTTCACATTCTTGAACCATTTCTGACCAACTGCTGGCAATCTCGTGGCTTGACTTAGGAAATCTTCAGTTACTTCCAATTGCACATCACCGATCTTTGCCCCACAACCATCGAAGGTTAAGGCAAACTCTTGGGTGACCTGAAGGTTAAAACCTTGAAATTTTTCGATGAGCAAATGCCAACCATTCCTTTCCAAATATTCCCTAGCGTTATCATATGAGAGCAAGGTTTGGATGTCGTTTGGTTCGAACCTTACAACTGGAGCCATGCCGAATGGATGGGTAATTAACACAGAACACACAAGTAGGGTTTGCAAAAACGCAACAGAGCCATAGCCCCGAGCCTTATCAATACATGCTATGATGATTCAAATGATGAGCAAGGTGTTTAATCAAAACGCGTGTGAGAAAATTCATGAAGCCCGAGACCATGCTAAGGAGTAATGGCATCCTATATATCATATGCCACCATGGCATTGGGTACATGCTAGGACCAGAGTACTTTGAAAACATAGTGCACGCATCATAGTTTGATTGCAAAGTTAGGTAGGTTTACAAAAATCGAATAGTTTAAAGTTTCATGAAAGAAATATGATAAAAAATCAACCAAAATCCATACAAAAAAATCGAATATCAATTGATGGGGGTCCTTCATTCATACAACCATAAATCTCTTAGGCATGCTTAGAATCGAAAGGGTCACAAATAAGGAGAACAACAAGCTCATAGCAAGAAACCATAATTCTGTAATAAACCATATGCTTTTAATGAAATTTTAAAACAGAATAGTAATGATAGTTGCAAGTTTTCATTCTTTCAGTCATGAAAACAAAGCACAAATAGATGATAGGTAAAATACGATGACTTACAACTGTCGTTTAGAGAAACTCTTATGAAGAGTAATAAAATTTCATAGACCCTGTGTAGGCAACTTATAAAAATAATAATCACATAATTGCCGCCAACACTACTGTCATCCGTCCTCTACTGAGTCTTACTGTTGTTCTCCTTGTGCTAGAATGGAACCAAAGAAACAATTTGTCTGGTCTGTGTATAAAACACTCTCTCTAGGTGAGATAGGTGGTTGAGATTGAACAAGCAGGTTTTCGAACCTATGGGTGACTCTCTACAGGTGAGATAGTGCATGGAGGAAGTGAGTACTTCTGGAAGGAGTCCTGTAGCTTCCACAACGCTCTGAGACTTCTGGTCCAGCCTATTGCTTAAGCCCAATGCAAGGGAGGTTTAGCAGCCGAAGGACTGTCTGGGTGATAGTGAAGGTGTATACTCCTAGGGTGTGACAGGCATGTGGGAAACGAGAGTCTGTGAGCAGTGGGCATAAGTGGCTACTGGGAGAGAATCCTTCTTTTGTGACTGTGTGTATTCCTGTTAACCCTGCCTAGCCTAGGATTACCTTACCCGATGGATCTTAGTCCCAGCTCCGGGGTGACCTACTACTGAGAGTGATGAGCAACGTGATCTAAGGCTGGGAGGTTTGTGGAAGGTCTGCACATAGTTGGTGGAACTACTACAGTTCAAAGATAACTATCAGTTTGTGTTGAATTATATGTTTTGCATGCCTGTGATGCTTATGTGTTATCATGCATTCTGTTGCGCATATGTATTATTGTTAACATCATTGATTATGTATGCTAACAGTAATTATGTGCTTACTATATGTTAAGATTGATATATTATCTTAAATGTGTATTATTTAAGTCTTTTTCCACGGTAGCTTTTACTTCAGAGCTTAAGAGCTAAGTTCAAGTTGTGTTGGTAGCGTCACCCGGTCCTTGGAGAGACGGGGATGTTACAGTTTGGTATCAGAGCTTAAGAGCTAAGTTCAAGTTGTGTTGGTAGTGTCACCCAGTCCTTGGAGAGTCGGGGATGTTACAATTTGGTATCAGAGCTTAAGAGGTAAGTTCAAGTTTTGTTGGTAGCATCGCCCGGTCCTTGGAGGGTCAGGGATGTTACATGTAGCTTCTTTGTTCTACCTATAAAGGTTTTTTAAGGTGATTTATGGAGAGGCAGACCTCTTCTAGCTACAAATTCTTGTGCTAACATAGGCTCCATCGGGGATAGAGTCCTCCCTATGAGGCTCTAATATATCTTGTAGTTTCATTTCCTTATCCTCCCTCATTTCTATCCCATAATCCTTCATGCTTGAGAGTGCCTCTACTCCTTATTTGAATCTAAAATCTAACTACTGCAAACTAACATAAAGGAAATTCTTGAAATGAGATTATTTCTTCCTACTCCTACTCTAACTGGATTTGCACCCTGATCAGGTAAAGGAAGACTTCCATAATAGCCATTCAAGTAATTTCAAAACTAAAATAGTCTTGCCTTTATTGTTGACCAATAGATAATAACATAAACATATCACCAATGATAGATAATCATTCATAAAACCATACTCACCTGGAAGTGTTGATGAGTAAATGAAATCTGAAGCTTTCGGGTGATCTGAAATGTATGAATCCAATAATATTGCAACTGGATCCTTGAAACTGAAATAAAAAACATACCGATTCACATAAATCAATTTCTTATCCATGACCACCTCTTTGTTTGAAAACTGATAACCCTCTAGTTTTCTTGTGATCAGATTTTGATCATCAATATTAACAATTTTTTTTTCAAAATAATGATAAACAAATGATGATAAGACAGGTTTTGAATCATATTGATAATGATAAGGAAGAAATATGCAATTATCAATATGATCATCAGTTACTTCATGCTCACAAAGGGCTGAAAATTAATCATCAACTTGACATGCATACCTATCCATAGGAAAATCTAAAGATACTAAAGAATCTGATTTCAAATCTAACACATACTCATATTCTTGATGTTGTTCTAGATCTGCTTCATACTCACTGTCTTCTTGCTCAAAATCTGAAATGCACTGACAACTTGCTTGCTCATATGCATGCATATTTTCAGAACAAACTAAATCTGGGATCCTCCTGCTAGCACGGATATTCTCCTAAATTTCTTTGGAATCTTCAAATAAGCATGCTAAGGATGAATATTTTATTTCCCTCGGGAGAAGGACAAGCTCGGAATGTTGAGCCCTTACATAGTATACCATGGAAGTAGCCTCATAAAATCAGATCTCCGATGGCATGTTATGATAAAGATTATAAAATATCTTGTTGAATACAACCATAGTTTCTTTCTCTCCTCTCCTCAAACCATGAAACTCATTCAGGTATTGGTCAAAATACTTATTCTCTCCCCAATGATTTAGAAAAATATCGGATATCTTGATCCACGAACAAATGGAATGACCCCTCAAACTCCTAAACCATATAGCAGCATCTCCAAATAAGGAATTGGAGAATAACCTCATGTTAACATCATCATGCACTATCTCAAACTGATCAATAAAGTTCTCAAAGACTTCCAAATGCCTCTTAGCTATAACATGATCCCCTCCAAGAAACCGGGGAAGATACTCAAGAAAATTAAGAGGATAAGGATGAAGGTAAGGTGGAAGCCTTAAAGGTTTAAAAAGATTATCTAGGAACCTACTTTGAATAGTAGTGGGATGAGTATGAGATGTAGCCAACTGACAGTAAGGTTCAATGGTAATATAAGAAGGCAATGATATCTCTGAAGGATTTGAAACAATTTCAATCTCTTCAATGTTACAAGGGTGCTCAACTTCAGGAGGGATTTGAATGCAAAGCTCGTCTTTATAAATAGGTTGAGGAAAGGACACAAGATCAACCTCAACAACACAATTATGTGACAAAATTTCCTCTTGCAAGGATGGATATACAAAAGTATGTTGATCATCATCCGAATAAACAAAACACTAGATAATCCTCTTTACATGCAAAGGGAAAAGAAAAAATGAGTTGATGAAGAAAAACAACAGTTCATGAAGAAAACTCATAAACTGATACCTGGTTTTTCCCTTGTGTGCTTTCATCTTTGTGTCAACAGGATCCTCCCGAGTGGAGTCTTTGATTGTGGAGTCGCCAGGTGAATGATGCAGTCCTAAATATGTGACCAGCCCTTGTTCACCATCAAAAGTTGGATCTGATCAATGTCGTTCTCCCAGGGAAGATTTCTTATTCATCTTTGTCCCCGACAACAGTGCCAATTATGTTATCACTCCAATATTCACTCCCAAACTACAAATGAGAGTAATCTTGGTAACATAGAAATGTAAATGGATTAAAATGGTTTGAATAGGTGGATCAGTAAGATGAGAAGAAAAGGGAGAGGGTAGCAAAAAGTTTGCAGAGGTATTCCATTGGGCATGGAGTCATAACATCCTACGGATCAAAGGTAATCAAATTGTATATCAGAAAAAAATATATATAATTATGAGTAGAAGCATAGTGAATATGACAAAAGGAAGAACACCCATTTAACAGAGATCCTTTCTGTAATAAATAAATATTTTCTTCAACAATGAACAATGATTTAATGGGAAAGCTACAACAAATCCTTTGTTGTTCATGAATCCATCAATCAATGGTATCTATGATCCTAAAAACCTGAAATATGCTCAAGAAAGAGGATAACAAATAAGTGTGAAAAAAAAGAAGACAATCTGATAACATCTCTCATGAATCTTTGATGACAAAAAAATTTCATAACAAACAAGCCCTCATGCTTACAAATGAGCAACTCTAACTGCTCCTACTCTCTTAAGCCTCTCTTGGCTCATGAATCCAACCCTCCTCCTCTCTTGTAAAATGAATATATAGCCATATAGGTCCTTTCCATCTCACCTATTCGAACTCCAAACCCCTTTCCCAAAATAGAAACAACTACAAATAGAAAATGACACGTTTTAACTAATTTCCTGCTTTTCAGGAGGCGAAATTATGAAAAATAGGCATCCAAACTCCACTTGTAATTCTCAAACCATAACATATGTGTACAATATGAGAAAGGTTTTTTTATATAAGATCGTTTTTAAGAAAAAATTCTCTCAGTTCCTTTAAATTCATCTCCAACTGGACGCAACGGGTGTCACAAAAACATGTCTCAAACAGGAAATCATGAAAACTGAAAACATAGGGCTCAAAAATTCTTTCAAATCACCCAATCCATGACACCTGTGTGAAAAATTAAAGGGATTAATGTTAATGGGCCTGTACTTGACAATAACCTCCTTCAGATTTTGAAAATACATCTTAGTTTACCTGGAAATCCTTTTGGAAGTCAACTGGTCAAAAATGTCAGTTCAACAGTCTTAAAATAGAGTTTCAGTAGCACATACTGTAGTACCACTTATATGTCAAATATCTCTCTAACCATAACACATTTTGAAAAACTGAGAGAGGTTTTTATTATTCAGTATGTGATGAACAAAAACCTACGCCATTTTTCAAAAATAACTTCTCAATTGTTCATAGTACAAGTTTTAAGTTTGTCACTCAAAATTGACAGAAACGTCTTTGCACAGTTTGGTTTCTACCAGAATTTAGGTAGTGCCCGCCTGTGTGTTCTGTCAAACATTAGGTAGTGCCATCAAAATACGTAGCACATTCACTTGGACATGTGCAGAATGGGTAGAAACCTCAAGTAGTAGCAACACCATTAGCTTTAGTCCATTCGGAAGCATTGTAGGTAGCAAACCTATGGAACATCAAAAATAAACTATTTTGTAGCGCCATAGATCTACGGAATGTCTGTACTTATTAATGTCAAAGGGATTAATTCTTTGTAAAAAATCCAAAAATATGAACAGTAAGCACTTAGAATCATGTATAGGTGGCAAAGGTAGTGTTTCATCAATTGTTTACCTTTCCAAAAAGGCACAGAAGCTTTCCAATGCCTTGGCCCTTATCTTTCTTCTTCTGTAGGATAGAGACTTTTTGTAGGGACTATTCTTCAACAACCATTTTAAGAGCTGATGATCTTGTGAAAGGATTTCTGACCTTGATGCTGGCTACTGAAGGAGATGAGGAGAAGTGTAGCTTCTTTGTTCTGCCTATAAAGGTTTTTTAAGATGCCTTATGGAGAGGCAGGCCTCTTCTAGCTACAAATTCTTGTGCTAACATAGGTTCCATGGGGGATAGAGTCCTCCCTGCAAGGCTCTAATATCTGTTTTATTTTTAGTGCCTTATCCTCCCTCATTCTTGTCCCAAAATACTTCATGCTTGAGAGCACCTCTGCTCCATATTTGAAACTAAAATCTAACTACTGCAAACTAACATAAAGGAAATGCTTCATGTGAGCTTATTTCTTCCTACTCCTACTCTAACTGGATCTGCACCCTAATCAGGTAAAGGAATACTTCCATAATAGCCATTCAAGTAATTTCAAAACTGAAATAGTCTTGTCTTTATTGCTGATCAATAGATAATAACATAAACATATCATCGGTGTTAGATAATCATTCATAAAACCATACTCACCTGGAAGTGTTGATGAGTAAATGAAATCTGAAGCTTTTGGGTGATCTGAAATGTATGAATCCAATAAGACTTCAACTGGATCCTTGAAATTGAAATCAGAAACATATTGATTCACATAAATCAACTACTTATCCATGACCACCTCTTTGTTTGAAAACTGATAACCCTCTAGTTTTCTTGTGATCAGATTTTGATCATCAATATTAACAATTTTTTCTTCAGAATAATGATCAACAAATGATGATAAGACATGGTTTAAATCATATTGATAATGATCAAGAAGAAATATGCAATTATCAATATGATCATCAGTTACTTCATGCTCACAAAGGTCTGAAAATTGATCATCAACTTGACATGCATACTTGTCCATAGGAAAATATGAAGATACTGAAGAATTTGATTTCAAATCTAACACATACTCATATTCTTGATGTTGTTCCATATCTGCTTCATACTCACTGTCTTCTTGCTGAAAATCTGAAATGCACTGACAACTTGTCTGCTCATATGCATGTCGATTTTCAGAACAAACTCGATCTCGAATCCTCCTGCTAGAACGTATATTCTCCTCAACTTCTATGTCATCTTCAAATAAGCATGCTAAGGATGAAGATTTTATTTCTCTCAAGAAGGACAAGCTTGGAATGTTGAGCCCTTACATAGTATACCATGGCAGCAGCCTTGAAAAATTGGATCTCTGATGGCATGTTATGATAAATATTATAAAATCTTCAGTTGAAGACAACCATAGTTTCTTCGTCTCCTCTCCTCAAATCATGAAACTCAGTCAGGTATTGGTCAAAAGACTTATTCTCTCCCCAATGATTTAGAAAAATATTAGATAGATTGATCCACGAACAAGTGGAATGAGCCCTCAAACACCTAAACCATATAGCAACATCTCCAAATAAGGAATTGGAGAATAAACTCATGTTAAAATCATCATGCACTATCTCAAACTGATCAATAAAGTTATCAAAGGCTTCCAAATGCCTCTTAGCTATAACATATCCCCTCCAAGAAACTGGGGAAGATACTCAAGAAAATTAAGAGGATAAGGATGAAGGTAAGGTGGTAGCCTTAAAGGTTTAAAAAGATTATCTAAGATCCTACTTTGAATAGTAGTGGGATGAGTATGAGATGTAGCCAATTGATAGCAAGGTTCAATGGTAATATCAGAAGGTAATGATATCTTTGAAGGATTTGAAACAATTTGAATGTAATATACCAGATATAAAATGTATGCCTAACAGAAATAAAATGCTAGTAATGGCAGAATAACAGAAATATAACCAGAACATTCACCACAATAACACTGAAATGATATAAGAATAACAACAGAAATAGCACTTTGAATCTGAAATCAATGTTCACGGGCCTTTTTGAGGGGGCAACCTCCAGTTGAGCAGAGCTCTATTAGAATAATATCCAAGAAAGGGTTCTCATACCCTCGACTCCTATTTATACTAAAAAGAAGCATCTAGAGGAAGATCCTTCTAGAAGCGGAAGCTTCTATTAGGTCTTATTACATCCGCCTTATTCTATTTTATTGAAAGGCCTTATTAACATTGACCTTTATTACATCTGAGTATATTGTTCTACTTATGTGCGGGTTAGGACCCTAACATGTCTTCCCCCTTAAAAACAACCTTGTCTTCAAGGCTTGAGATGAGGAAATTGTTGCAGAATGGTAGTTAGTTCCCAAGTGGCGTCTGTTGGAGTTGTATATTTCCACTGGACTAGCACTTCCTTGATGGTTCTCTGACGTAGGCAATGCTCACGCTGGTCCAAAAATGCTTCTGGTTGTAGCCAAATGGATCCTTCTTCAGCTAACTCTGGAAGGTTGGTTTGAATTTTGCACTTAGCTCCAATCACCTTCTTTAAGCATGAAACATGAAAAACAAGATGTAGCTTCGAATGGTTGGGCAAAGCTAACTGATAGGCAACTTTTCCCACACACTTGAGCATGGTATAAGGACCATAAAATTTGGGCGCTAGCTTCTGACAATGCTCAGCCTTGAGGGAATTTTGCTTGTAAGGTTGCAGTCGAATAAACACCTGATCCCCTTCTGCAAATTGATGTTTAGAGCGACCTTGATCTGCTTGTTTCTTCATGCAATTTTGTTCCATGACCAAATTCTCTTTGAGGGTAGAGAGAATAACCTCTCGAGATGTAAGTATTAAGTCAACCACTTGGACCTTTGAGGCACCCCGTAAGTATGAGAGAACTGAAGGTGGCTTCTGTCCATATACCGCTTCAAAAGGAGTCATGCATGTAGTTGTATGGTATGAAGTGTTGTACCACCATTTAGATAGGGGTAACCATTGAGCCCACTAATTTTGCTTTTTTGAGGAAAAAAACCTCAAATATGTTTCCAAACACTTGTTGACAACTTTCGTTTGGCCATCAATCTGGGGATGATAAGATATGCTAAGATGCAATTTTGTGCCTTGTATCTTGAACAATTCTTACCAAAAATTGCTTTTAAAAGTTGGGTCACAATCAGAAACAATAGAGTGCGGCATGCCATGAAGCTTGAAGACCTGATCCATGAAGATTTGAGCCACCGTGGATGTTATAAATGGGTGTTGAAGGGCACAGAAATGAGCATACTTGGAAAGGCGATCAACAACCACCATGATGACGGATTTATTTCCTGATTTGCATAAGCTGGTAATAAAATACATAAAGATATCCTTCCAAATAGCAGGTGGAATCGGGAGCAGTTGTAGTGTGCCCAACAATTTGACTGTTTCTCCCTTGTTGCATTGACACACATCACATTCAGCTACAAAATTACGAATTTCATGTTTCATGTCATCCTAGAAAAATGAACGTTTGACCCTATCATAGGTTTTGGTGAACCTGGAGTGCCCTATTGTGGGTGTAGCATGAAGCTCAGAAAGTACCGTGGATTTAAGATTTGATTGTTTACTTAAATACAAATGACCTTTGTATCGAACTTCCTCATGGATCCAAGAGTACCCTAGGGAAGATGGAGCATTGGACTGCAATTGTTGGATCAACTGCGAACTTTTGGGTTCTTGTAGCCATTCTTGGCGAATGGATTGGAGCCAATCTGGTACTATGAATGAAAGAGAAAAAAGGGATCCTTCATCTTCATATTTTCAGGAAAGTGCATCTGCAACCACATTGTCTTTGCCTTTCTTATAAATGATCTCATAATCATATCCAAATATTTTAGTCACCCATTTATGTTGTTTTGGGGAGGAAATGTGTTGTTCCAGAAAATACTTGAGGCTTTGATGGCCTATATTAATTTGGAACCGCTGCCCCAATAGATAAGGACGCCATAGATCCACGACATGTAGAATAGCCAACATTTCCTTTTCATAGATGGATTTTCCCAGATTTCTTTCAGATAGTTTCTTGGTGGTAAAGGCCAAAGGTCGACCCTCTTGCATAAGGACAACACCAATTCCTTTCCCTGAGGCATCACATTCCAACACAACGGTCTTTGTGAAATCGGGAAGGGTGAGGACTGGAGTGGTGCACATGGCCATCTTCAAGGTTTGAAAATCTTGATAAGTGGCTGGAGTCCAAGTGAAAGAGTTCTTTTTTAGGAGTGCAGTGAGAGGTGTTGCAATCTTCCCATAATTCTTAACAAACTTGCGATAATACCCTGTTAAGCCTAGAAATCCATGCAATCTCTTAAGAATCTTTGGGTGAGGCCAGTCTTGCATAGCTTCAATATTTTTAGGATCCACCCTAATGCCATATTTTCCAACCAGATGACCCAAGTATTCTATTTCTGAGGTGCCAAAAGCACATTTAGACTGTTTCATGAAAAGTTGGTGCTGAGAGAGTAGATGGAGAACTTGATCCACATGAGCAAGATGGTTTGTCCATGTTTTTCTATAGATGAGGATATCATCAAAGAAAAGTAAGACAAAATGGTAGAGAAAAGGATGGAAGACATGATTCATGAGGCTTTGGAAGGTGGAGGGGGCATTACACAAGACAAAGGGCATGACCAAAAACTCATAGTGGCCCTCATGAGTTCTAAAGGCAGTCTTGGGGATATCTGCCTCTTTCATACATATTTGGTGGTAGCCCGAACAAAGATCCAGTTTAGTGAAGAATTGGGCGCCACTCAATTCATCCAGGAGGCCATCAATGACAGGAATGGGGAATTTGTCTTTGATGGTAAGTTTGTTGAGGGCACGAAAGTCAGGACACATTCACCAAGAACCTTCTTTCCTCAAGACCATGACCACAAGATACGAATAGGGGATCGTACTAGGGCGGATAACACCTGCATTAAGGATTTCCTGGACCATTTTCTCAATTTCATTTTTTTGGGAAAAGGGGTGACGATACATACGGATATTCGAAGGAAGGCTTCCTGGTACAAGGGGAATGCAATGATCATGAACACAATGGGAAGGAGGGAGGCCTTAGGGAGTGGAAAAGACCAATTGATGTTTAGAAAGGATGGCTTGGAGGTATTGCAGTACCGAGGGTGTCTCTGTTGCTTGTATGGCATGGAGTTGGGTGATAACACCAGAATGACCCTTTTTTAGCATCTTTTCCATGCGATGGGAACTAATGATGTACCGACGATGAGGCCTTGGAAATTATATTGGTGGCCCTCCTGGTCGAATTGCATGGTTAAGTCTTTAAAATCCAAGAGAATGGGACCCAAAGTCCTTATCCAGTCTACACCCAGCACAATGTCACAACCCCCCATGTCGATAAAAAACATATGGGATTTCAGGTGGAAATCACCAATTTGGAGACACACATTTTCACAACGCCCTCCACATTTCATGGAATGACCATTGGCAATCATGATTTGGAAATTATTGATGGCATGGATGTAGCAATGAGTTTCTTGGGCAATGCGGCGATGAATAAAATTATGGGTGTTGCCACTATCAACCAGAATGATGACCTTTCGATGCTTGATGTAACCGATTAGCTTGAGGCTTTAGGGAGCGAAGAAGCCAATGAGAGCATTGAGAGAAATGACTGTTTCTACTTCGGGAGGGTCTGAGGGAGGGTTTATGTCAGTGGATTTAGGTGATTCAGACATAGAGGGATTTTCATCATCTTCTTCTGAAATCTCCTCGGAGATGGCCATAAAAATATTTTGTTCTTTACACTTGTGGCCCGGGAAATATTTTTCATCACAGTTATAACAAAGGCCTTTGAGTTGGCATTCAACCATTTCAGCCCGGGTCAATTTTTGGATCTTTAGTGGAGCAGAGGGGGCAGTGGGATTTATTGGTTTAGGGCAAGGGATGAAAGAGGGTTTGTGGTTTTGAAAAGATACAACCTGTTGTGCTTCTTTATCTCTTTTGGTATCCTCCACCCAACTCTCAGGTCGATCCATGAGGACATGGGCCCGAATTTCATCCTTGAGGCCGATGATAAAACACTCTCGGAAAAAGGCATCAGACATGCCCTTTGTTCTAAAATCCAGGCGCTCAAAGGAAGATATAAAGTCTTCCACTATTCCTACTTGTTTCAGCTTTGTCAAATAGCCCAAATGGTTGGTGTCATTGTCAAAGTGTTCATAAATCTCTGCCACAAATTGTGTCCAAGCAATATACCCTTGACGTGAATTTTTTCTCCATTGCCACCATTTCCAACGTTCTTGATTTAGATGGAGAACACCATATTCGAGTTTGGCCAAGTCATTTATAATGTTGTATAAAGAGAAGTAATGTTCCATTTGGGTTACCCAACCAGTGGGGTCTGACCCATCAAATTTGGTCACATCCACCCGTGGAAGGCGTAGGTCACGTTGAAAGTGATGGTTCTGTAAGGTATGGGATTGAGAGGAATGGTCACCTTCAGTATGTGGGGGTGAGGAAGAGGAAGAGTTATCTGTAGGGATATGCAGTTTGGTGTAGAGTGTCAAAAAAACTGATTCAAGCTAGGTGGTGAGGTCTTGTTTGATTTCGCCCATTGAGGAGTGCATGGTTGTATTGATGGCAACAACATTGGCACTGAGTTGTTTCACTTCTTGTTGGGTCCCGATGAGACCAGATTGCAAGGTGTTGAAGTGAGTTTCCAAGTCTTGGCTATGAGTATGGGCCATGAGGATGGGGGAACTAAAAAGGGGTGGGCGGGGTAAAAAACAAATTCCGAAAAAATGATATGGATGAATGTGATAAGGGTGAAGAGATGAATCCAATGGAATAGGTCTAAAATAATGGTGAAAAATTTTCCAGATTTTTTTTTTTTTTTTTAAATGAAGTTATACTCTTGTTTGAAGAATAATGTAGAGAGGAAATGCCCAAATTCTTAACTAGAAAGAAATGTGTATTTACTTGGCAACCCGAATACAATTGCGCAACAATAGATCTTGTCTATTTTAATTTCTTTATGTTTCTGTCCCCAAGGGTTAGGTATTCAAGGGTTCTACAGATAAGGGTTTTCCCTGTGCTATAGATCTCTGATATATGTACAGGGTCCAACAATAGGACTCAACCCAATATCTCAGGGCACTAACTAAGGAGGATAGACCATACCCTTAGCCGTACTACCCGACTACCCAGGTACTAGAGAGTATCTTCCCGAGTGTTGTTCTCAGTGACACTATAGCAGTCAGGAGGCTGATCGGTTTATCTAAAGAGGGATTCAAGTAATATAAGTCGATCCGTAAACAAGTGATGTATGATGTGCTACCACTCGAAGGGGTAACAACAGGGATTACAAGGGTGGCCAACAGTTGTGCACTTAAGTACCACTTGTATTTCCTGCATGTATGAATCCCTCAACCGTGAGTTTATGTGCGTAACGATAGATCTTTGTGGCATAAAGACACTGGAATGCATCTCTACCCTAAAAAAAAAAATTTAACCCACACTTTCTACCGAGGAAAGTGCTCTGATACCACTTGTAATATACCAAATATAAAATGTATGCAGAACAGAAAAAAAATGATAGTAATGGAAGAATACAACAATATAACCAGAACATTCACCACAATAACACTGAAATGATATAAGAATAACAACAAAAATAGCACTTTGAATCTAAAAGCAATGTTCATGGGCCTCTTCGAGGGGGCAACCTCCAGTTGAGAAGAGATCTATTACAATAATATCCAAGCTAGGGTTCTCATACCCTCGACTCCTAGTTATACTAAAAAAAAGCATCTAGAGGAAGATCCTTCTAGAAGCTTCTATTAGGTCTTCTTACATCTGCCTTATTCTATTTTATTGAAAGGCCTTATTAATATTGACCTTTATTACATCTGAATATATTGTTCTACCTATGTGTGGGTTAGGACCCTAACATTCAATCTCTTCAATGTTACAAGGGTGATCAAGTTTAGGAGGGATTTGAATGCAAAGCTTGTCTTTATAAATAGGTTGCAACAAGGACACGGGATCAACCTCAACAACAAAAGTATGTGAAAAACTTTCCTCTTGCAAGGATGGATATACAAAATTATCTTGATGATCATCCGAATAAACAAAACACTAGATAATCCTCTTTACATGCGAAGGGAAAAGCAAAAATGAGTTGATGAAGAACACCAACAATTCATGAAGAAAACTCATAAATTGATACCTAGATTTTCCCTTGTGTGCTTTCATCTTTGTGTCAACATGATCCTTCCCAGTGGATTCTTTGATTGTGGAGTCACTAGGTGAATGATGCAGTCCTAAATATGTGACCATCCCTTGTTCACCATCAAAAGTTGGATCTTATTAATGTCGTTCTCCCACAGAAAATTTCTCATTCATCTATGTCCCCGACAATGACACCAATTATGTTATCACTCCAAGAGTCACTCCTAGACTGAAAATGAGAGTAATATTGGTAACATATAAATGTAAATGTATTAAAATGGTTTGAATAGGTGGATCAACAAGATGAGAAGGAAAGGGAGAGGGCAGCAAAAAGTTTGCAGAGGCATTCCATTGGGCATGGAGTCATAACATCCTATGGATCAAAGGAAATCAAATTGTATATCAGACAAAAAGATATATAATGATGAGTAGAAGCATGGTGAATATTACAAAAGGAAGAACACCCATTTAACAGAGATCCTTTCTGCAATAGATAAATATTTGCTTAAACAATGAACAATGATTTAATGGGAAAGCTACAATAGATCCTCTATTGTTCATGAATCCATCAATCAATGGAAGCTATGATATTCAAAACCTGCAATATGTTTGAGTAAGAAGATAACAAAGAAGTGTGAAAACAAATAATACAATTTGATAACAGCTCTCATGAATCTTTAATGGCAGAAAAGTTCATAATAAACAGGCCCTCAGGCTTACAAATGAGCAACTCTAACTGCTCCTACTCTCTCAAGCCTCTCTTGGATCATGAATCCAACCCTCCTCCCCTCTTGTACAATGAATATATCGACATATAGGTCATTTCAGGCTCACCTATTCAAACTCCAACCCATTTCCCAAAATAGAAACAACTACAAACAAAAAATGACACGTTTTAACTAATTTCCTGCTTTTCAGAAGGCAAAATTCTGAAAAATAGGCATCCAAACTCCATTTGTAATTCTCAAACCATAACATAAGTGTAAAATATGAGAAAAATTTTTGTATATAATCTTGTTATGAATAAAAACCTCTCTCTGTTTCTTTAAATTCATCTCCAGCTGGCCGCAACAAGGGTCACAAAAGCATGTCTCAAACAGGAAATCATGAAAACTGAAAACATAAGGCTCAAAGATTCTTTTGAATATTCCAATCCATGACACCTGTGTGAAAAATGAAAGAGGTTAATGTTCATGGTCCCGTTATTGACAATAACCTCCTTCATATTTTGAAAATTCATCTTATTTTACCCGTAAATCCTTCTGGAAGTCAACTAGTCAAAAATGTTAGTTCAACAGTCTTAAAACAGAGCTTCAACAACACATTTCGTAGAACCACTTCTATGTCAAATATCTCTCTAACCATAACACATTTGGAAAAAATGAGAGAGGTTTTTTCTACTGGGTAGGTTTTTAACAAAAACCTCCTCCATGTTTCAAAAATACCTTCTCAATTTTTCATAGTACAAGTGTTAAGTTTGTCACTCAAAACTGGCAGAAACGTCTTTGCACAGTTTGGTTTCTGCCAGAATTTAGGTAGCACCCACCTGTGTGTTTTTTCAAAATTTAGGTAGCGCCATAAAAATATGAAGAAAATTCACTTGGACATGTGCATAATGGGTAGCAACCTCGAGTAGTAGCAGCACCATTAGCTTTAGGTGATTCGACAACATTGTAGGTAGCAAACTAGTGGAACATCAAAAATAAACTATTCTGTAGCACCATAACGCTACATAATGTCTGCACTTATTAATGTCGAAGGAATTAATTCTTTGTAAAAAAATAAAAAATATGAACAATAAGCACTTAAAGTACTGTATAGGTGGCAGAGGTAGTGTTTCATCAATTGTTTATCTTTGCAAAAAGGGACACAAGCTTTCCAATGCCTTGGCCCTTATCTTTCTTCTTATGTAGGATAGAGACTTTTGGTAGGGACTGTTCTTCAACAACATTTTTAAGAGATTATGATCTTGTGAAAGGATTTTTGACCTTGATGTTGGTTTTTGAAGGATATGAGGAGAAGTGTAGCTTCTTTGTTCTTCCTATAAAGGTTTTTTAAGCTGCCTTATGGAGAGGCAGGCCTCTTCTAGCTGCAAATTCTTGTGCTAACATAGGATCCATGGGGGATAGAGTCCTCCTTGTGAATCTCTAAGATCTCTTTTAGTTTCAGTACCTTATCCTCCCTCATTCCTGTAACAAAATCATTCATTCATGAGAGCACCTTTGCTCCTTATTTGAAACTGAAATCTAACTATTGCAAACTAACAGAAAGGAAATGCTCGAAATAAGCTTATTTCTTCCTACTCCTACTCTAACTGGATCTGCACCCTGATGAGGGAAAGGAAGACTTACATAATATCCATTCAATTAATTTCAAAATTGAAATAGTCTTTTCTTTATTGCTTATCAATAGATAATAACATAAACATATCACCAGTGATATATAATCATTCATAAAACCATACTCACCTAGAAGTGTTGATGAGTAAATGAAATCTGAAGCTTTTGGGTGATCTGAAATGGATGAATCCAATAAGACTGCAACTGGATCCTTTAAACCGAAATTAGAAACATATTGATTCACAGAAATCAACTACTTATCCATGACCACCTCTTTGTTTGAATACTGATAACCCTCTAGTTTTCTTGTAATCAGATTTTGATCGTCAATATTAACAATTTTTTCTTTAGAATAATGATCAACAAATGATAATAAGACATGGTTTAAATCATATTGATAATGATCAACAAGAAATATGCAATTATCTATATGATCATCAATTACTTCATGCTCACAAAGGTCTAAAAATTGATCATCAACTTGACATGCATACTTGTCCATAGGAAAATCTGAAGATACTGAAGAATTTGATTTCAAATCTGACACATACTCATATTCTATATGTTGTTCCAGATCTTCTTCACACTCACTGTATTCTTGCTGAAAATCGGAAATGCACTGACAACTTGCTTGCTCATATGCATGTAGATTTTCAGAACAAAATCAATCTCGGATCCTCCTCCTAGCACAGATATTCTCCTCAACTTCTTTGGCACCTTCAAATAAGCATGCTAAGGATGAATATTTTCTTTCTCTCAAGAGAAGGACAAGCTCAGAATGTTGAGCCCTTACATAGTATACTATGGTAGAAGCCTCGGAAAATTAGATCTCTGATGGCATGTTATGATAAATATTAATAAATCTATGGTTGAAGACAACCATAGTTTCTTCCTCTCCTCTCCTCAAATCATGAAACTCAGTCAGGTATTGGTCAAAAGAATTATTCTCTCCCTAATTCTTTAGAAAAATATCGGATATCTTGATCCACAAACAAATGGAATGATCCCTCAAACTCCTAAACCATATAGCAACATCTCCAAATAAGGAATTGGAGAATAACCTCATGTTAACATCATCATGAACTATCTCAAACTGATCAATAAAGTCCTCAAAGTCTTCCAAATGCCTCTCAGCTATAACATGATCCCCTCTAGGAAACCAAGGAAGATACTCAAGAAAATTAAGAGGATAAGGATGAAGGTAAGGTGGCAACCTTAAAGGTTTAAAAAGATTATCTAGGATACGACTTTGAATAGTAGTGGGCTGAGTATGAGATGTAGCCAACTGATAGCAAGGTTCTATGGTAATATCATAAGGTAATGATATCTCTGAAGGCTTTGAAACAATTTCAATCTCTTCAATGTTACATGGGTGATCAAGTTCAGGAGGGATTTGAATGCAAAGCTTGTCTTTATAAATAAGTTGAGGCAAGGACACGGGATCAACCTAAACAACACAAGTATGTGATAAAATTTCCTCCTGCAAAGATGGATATACAAAAGTATTTTGATGTTCATCCGAATAAAAAAAACACCAGATAATGTTCTTTACATGCGAAGGGAAAAACAAAAATGAGTTGATGAAGAACAACAACAGTTCATGAAGAAAACTCATAAACTGATACCTGGTTTTTCCCTTGTGTGTTTTCATCTTTGTGTCAGCAGGATCCTCCCCAGTGGAGTCTTTTATTGTGGAGTCATTGTGTGAATGATGCAGTCCTAGATATGTGACCAGCCCTTGTTCATCATCAAAAGATGGATTTGATCAATGTCGTTCTCCTAGGGAAGATTTCTCATTCATCTCAGTCCCCGGCAACGACGCCAATTATGTTATCACTCCAAGAGTCACTCCCATACTGCAAATTATAGTAATATTGGTAACATAAAAATTTAAATGGATTAAAATGGTTTGAATATGTGGATCAACAAGATGAGAAGGAAAGGGAGAGGGCAACAAAAAATCTGCAGAAGCATTCCATTGGGCATGGAGTCATAACATCCTATGGATCAAAGGAAATCAAATTTTATATCAGGCAAAAAGATATATAATTATGAGTGGAAGCATGGTGAATATTAAAAAATGAAGAACATCCATTTAACAGAGATCCTTTCTGCAATAGATAAAGATTTTCTTAAACAATGAATAATGATTTAATGGGCAAGCTACAACAGATCCTTTGTTGTTCATGAATCCATCAATGAATGGTAGCTATGATCCTCAAAACCTGCAATATGTTCAAGCAAGAAGATAACAATAAAGTTTGAAAATAAAGAAGACAATCTGATAACATCTCTCATGAATCTTTAATTGCAGAAAATTTCATAACAAACAGGACCTTAGGCTTACAAATGAGCAACTCTAACTGCTCCTACTCTCTCAAGCCTCTCTTGGCTCATGAATCCAACCATCCTCCCCTCTTGTACAATGAATATATAACCATATAGGTTCTTTCCAGCTCACCTATTCGAACTCCAACCCCTTTCCCAAAATTGAAACGACTACAAACAGAAAATGACACGTTTTAACTAATTTCCTGCTTTTCAAGAGGTGAAATTATGAAAAATAGGCATCCAAACTCCACTTGTAATTCTCAAACCATAACCTCTATGTAAAATATAAGAACTATGTTTGTATATAAGCTCATTATGAAGAAAAACCTCTCTCATTTTCTTTAAATCCATCTCCATTTGGCCGCAACAGGTGTTACAAAAACATGTCTCAAATAGGAAATCACGAAAACTGAAAACATAGGGCTCAAAGATTCTTTCGAATATCCCAATCCATGACACTGGTGTGAAAAATGAAAGAGGTTAATGTTCATAGGCCCATTCTTGACAATAAAGTTCTTCATATTTTGAAAATTAATCTTATTTTACCTGGAACTCCTTCTGGAAGTCAACTGGTCAAAAATGTCAGTTCAACAGTCTTAAAACGGAGTTTTAGCAGCACATTTTGTAGCACCACTTCTATGTCAAATGTCTCTCTATCCATAACACATTTTGAAAACATGAGATATTTTTTTGTTATTTGGTATGTGATTAACAAAAACCTCCTCCAGGTTTTAAAAATACCTTTGCAATTGTTCATAGTACAATTTTTAAGTTTGTCACTCAAAACTGGCAGAAACGTCTTTGCACAGTTTGGTTTCTACCAGAATTTAGGTAGAGAAATTAGGTAGCGCTTGCCTATGTGTTCTGTCAAAATTTAGGTAGCTCCATAAAAATACCCAACACCTTCACTTGGACATGTGAATAATGGGTAGCAACCTCGAGTAGTAGCAACACCATTAGCTTTAGGTGATTCAACAACATTGTAGGTAGAAAATCGGTGGAACATCAAAAATAAACTATTTCGTAGCACCATAGCGCTATGGAATGTCTACACTTATTAATGCCAAAGGGATTAATTCTTTGTAAAAAAATCAAAACTATGAACAATAAGCACTTAGAAGCCTGTATAGGTGGCAGAGGTAGTGTTTCATCAATTTTTTATCTTTGCAAAAAGGGACACAATCTTTCCAATGCCTTGGCCCTTATCTTTCTTCTTTTGTAGGATAGAGACTTTTGGTAGGGACTATTCTTCAACAACCTTTTTAAGAGCTAATGATCTTGTGAAAGGATTTTTGACCTTGATTTTGGCTACTGAAGGAGATGAGAAGAAGTGTAGCTTCTTTGTTCTGCCTATAAAGGTTTTTTAAGCTGCCTTATGGAGAGGAAGGCCTCTTCTAGCTGCAAATTCTTGTGCTAATAGTCCCATCTTGTATAGTTGTCTAGCTATAAGTGAAAAATATGCAGTGTGCACTACTATCTATTTCTTTTAGGTGATTTTATATTCACTAGGTGCCATTCCTGTTGACAGGAACTGGAATATTTATGCAAAGTGGTCATCAATATTTCTAACGGATAGCAATTGTGCATCTGGCAGTGTATCCTCCAAACTAGTAGGTTCTTCTCCATGTTCCAACCTCGACAAGTGGTCAGGACCTTTGTTCATTCTTCTTGGCTTAACAAACGATCTCAAAATCATATTCCTAAAATAGCAGAATCCATCTGCATATTCTTCCCTCCAACACTGGCTTGTTGACTAGGTATTTTAGCGTGGAGTGATCAGTAAAAATTTTAAAGTGTCCTCCCAACAAGTAGTGTCAAAACATTTACAGTGCATACACCATGGCTAACCCTTCTCTCTCAGTGGTGGTGTAATTAATCTCAGTTGTTGCTAGATTTCTGCTAGCAAAGGCTAACTGGTGGTGGATGTCTCTTGTTCCCGGTTGTGCTAACACAACTCCTAATGCAATAGAAGATGCATCAACATGCACATGGAACTTCTTACTCCAATCTGGGAAAACTAGAAGAGGCACAATAACCATTTTCCATTTCAGTGTGGCGAAGCTCTACTGGCATTCTTCTGTCCAATGAAATTGATAGTCTTTCTTCAAAAGCTTCTCCATGGGTGTTGTAATTTGTGCATAGACTTTAATAAATTTCCTGTAATATCTAGTATGTCCCAGCGCAGTGCGTAGCTCTTTGACTGAAGTAGGAGGGGGGTAGATCAACTATAATAGCAATTTTAGATGGATCTACCAGCAATCCCTGCTTTCATACAATATGACCTAACATCACTCCAAATGGTGAAAAGAAGATGCACTTCTTCAGGTTCAGGGAAATATGACATTGTCTTCACTTATCCAACATTAGTCTTAATCATTCTATATGATTTTTCAATAAACTAAAGATAGTCGAATCACCAAAATAGGCTTCTAGAAATTTATGTAGAAACTAATTGAATGCTTCGACCACCACCCTTGAAAACATGGTTGGGGCATTCTTCATCCAAATGGCATCACTGTATACTGGTAGGATCCCCATTCTGTGGAAAAGGTGGTCTTATGGAAATCTTCCTTAGCAATTTGGATCTGATGGTATCCTGAAAATCCATCTATAAAAGAATATACCTCCTAACCTCCTACATTATCTAACACTTCGCCAGTGAATGGCATAGGGAAGGGGTCATGCAAACAGGCATCATTCAGTTTCCTGAGATCTATGCAGATCCTGATCTCTCCTATCTTCTTGTATTGTACCACCATAGGGCTAATCCATTATGATTCTTCAACAGGTTCTATAATCCCTGCTTCCAACATTTTGTCAAGCTCAATTTTCACTTTCTCCTTATATTTAGAGTTCAATCAATAGGGTCTCTATTTGACTAGTCTTGCATATGCTTTCAAAGGGATCCTCATCTCTCCCATAGGCCCCTTAATTCCCTTCATATCAGTGAACTTTGTTGGAAACAAGTCCCTATATTCGTGTAGCAATTATGTGATCTTGTCAATCGTTGCAGCATCCCAATAATCTCCAACATTGACAAGCTTCGGTGTTTGTTCTGTTCCAATATTGACTTTCTTGATCTTGATCGGTTGTCCAATAAATGGTATTTCAACTCGTGGTCCTTCCACATCTCTCTGGCCTTCTGTTTCTTTGATGTTCACCTTCCTAGGATCAACGTCTTCATCGGTATTGATGTTGTAATAGCCTTGCAGTTTCTGGAGAGGCGTAGTCCATTCATCCTCTTCTTGTTCCAAAGGGAGGCTAGAGTCCTCCTCATATACTTTCTATCTTACAATATGTAATTCTTGATCTACTGTCAGATATTGGCTTTCGAATAAAAAGGTAGTGACAAAGTTTTGAGTCATTCCTTCCAAATCTGTAGTGATGAGGCGCAGTTCTACTTGAAGGTACCAGCTAATAGGGGTTATGTCCAGTGTTTTAATTAATTTGTGCACCCACTACTCTAGAGGAATGTTGCTCCATGCTTCCTCACAACTTTGCACATGGTCTTTCGGGCAACTTCGACCTGTGTATCTAACTTCGCATCTTTCTATCCGCTATAAGAACTGCATTTTCATCAAAGTATGACGTTGTATCTAGTCTGTAATGTTTTTTTTGTGTGTCCCCCACCATCTCGCTGGAGTTGATTTCAGGGCCTCATCCATTACCAACAATATTTTTTGCGTTGGTACACTTTCTTCAAAGTCTAACAAGAAGGTTTCTAAAGGATTCAGACCATCAAAGGTGGGCAAGTTACTTATTGTTGTGTCGATCTAGCGTAATCCTCTGGTTAATTTAGCGCACCTCCTCGTAGATACTTCATACATTTTGTTCTGCCATTTCTCCAGTGCTTCTTATGAATATGATGAACATGCGTTGTCACTTCGCTAGCTCAAATTTCCATCAGACGTAGGATTAATGTAATCTTGTTGTTTGGCCGTTAATTTGTATATGTTTTCTAGTTCATATGCGTGGTCTTCTTCTCTAATGGTCTCTGTGTATCACTAACCTTCATCAGGATCTAAAGGTGCAATGACCCTAAGGCCATATACTTCAAACTTCATTCATCTTTTCTTTAAATCCACCATAATGGAATTATTGAAAGCCCATTCAATTCCTAACAGCACACAGTAAGGACAAGTATCATAAACTATTTATATCACCTCAAAATTTGTAAACGTCCTTACTCCTTCGATGTCCACAGGGACATGTTCCAATATTCCCAAGGGGATTACAGCTTGTTGGTTATCCATCCTAAGCCTAATAGGATAATAGATCAACTTAGGTTTTCCCATCCATGCCTGAGCTTGCTTCATCACGACATTGACCTCCGACCCTAAGTTGAGGACCACATAGTCTATATCATACTCTCCAATCTGAGCATTCAGGTGTAGTTCCTTATTTTTTATTCTCTTCTTGGATAATTGATGTACTTCTTTATTCAGTAAAGGATCTATCCTTCCTATCTCATACTATTTGACCAAATTATGTAGTTCTTGTATAGATTTCTCATCTTTAATCAGCTCTATAAATGTATACAAGAAACTGACAAGTTTACTTGCCTCTTTTCCATCTTTGGGTGAAGCAGACTGATCAAATCCTAGAGACATTCCACATTCTCTTACTTCTAGTCATGTCTTTGATGAGGAACCTTGATCTCCCTTGAATTCTTTTCTTTCCTCCTCAAACATTTGTTTTTCTTTCTTTGCATCAAAAGTTTGTGTCTTCTCTACAGCTTTCCTGACTCCTGATTCTTTTGTAGTTTTTCCTTGGGTCATTCTTTCTTCTCTTGTAACAGCGCCTCCTAGAGTGATAACAATGAATCTAGGGTCTGCTCTGCGAGGTTATACTTTGATTAATTGTATTTGTAGGTTCTGCTAAGGTCCCCGTCTCTCCTAAAGTTTAGTTACCAATGGTAGACATTCCTCGATAACGTGCTCGAAGGAATTGCAATAGTTGCAAGTGGTACAAGGGTTCTGAAAATCTCTTACTAAATGTCCCAGTTGTGTGAAGTTGTAACAGATTATATATCCTCGACCTTGAACCATACCTCCTCCTCTTCCTCTTCCTTGGAATCCACCACGAGGGTTGAAATTTCCTCCCCCAGGGGAGTTATACTGTGTAGTGTTTCCTTCTTACTGTACTTCACCTTGAATCTTATATATGTCCCTTGACCTTTCATGCATGAGGTCATAAGCCCTACAATCCCTATCATTATGCCTCACCAACTTGCAGAATGTGCAATACAAATTTGTAGGTGTTTGAACATATTTTTGCATGTAATAGAATTCACCAGGGCGATGTCTATTTCTACATACCTCGCACCAGGGTAGGGTGACTTTCTTCGAAGGGATCGCAGCTCCAGAGGCCAAGTATTCATGAAACAAGGGACAATGTTCCTTGTCATGGACTTATGATTTGCATCTGTTGCACCAAATGTCTTCTCTTTTGTCGTTTCCCTTGTCTTTCTTCACATCTTCGACCTGCAACGACAAACTAGTTAGCTGACTCAAGATTTGACTCATACCTAAGTTGGATTCTCCCATAGGGGCTGATTCTAACTTAATGGCGATTTCCAGCACCTCAGAATGTAAAGTAATATTATGTTGCATTAGAGGAACTCTGATGTGTGGTAAGAGAGCAGTAATAAACCATTCTTTGTTCTGCTAATCTAGGATCTAAAAAGTCAACGGGGCTGTTAAGGTCTTGAACATCTGATCGAATTCTCAAACAGGTTTAGCTACTTTTTGCTTGATCTCTTTCAGCTCTGTAATACATTGTGACTCTGACTTGAGTTTCTTGAACTGTGCAATCAATGCATTCTTAATCTCATTCAATGACTTAGGCTGTGCAAGTCCTTGGACAAGCTTTATGTACCAACTCAATGCACGATCTCTTAGGGTAGTACTGAACTGAGCTCTTTTAACAAATTCATTGATGACATTCTTAATATTCCATAAGGATTCACATAGGAACCAGTGATAATCAGGATCTTCAGATCCATCTCCCCTAAAAATAGGGAGCCTCATCTCATCTGCCATAGAGCTTCCTAGGTTTCCTATCTGAGTATATGTTGAACTGCTAGTAATAGTACTCTGAGGAATTTGATGACTCTAACTATTATGATTACTTAGTGTTGCTGAAACAACAAGAGGAGTAATAGTACTTACTTCAATAGTCTGTGCAATTCCTGAAGTTTCTGGTTCTTCCCAGCGGGGTTCTTCAGTCTTTTCTTCTCTCGATCCAACGAATCCTATCTACTCTTCTCTTAGTAGCTCTTTCTCTTTCCCACTATAGAATCCTTCTTCCTACAGAAGAGGTTCTTGATCTCGCTCAGACAATTTCGCCAAAGGAGCTTCTCTGAATATCCTTCCACTGCGCGTATGTCCGATCTCTGTGTCGTTGTCGTTGTCCGATCTCTGTCTTGTTGTCGCTGTCCGAGTTCTTGAACATTAGCCTTTTCGAATCCGACCAACCACTGTATCTTCAAGATGTTCTTCTCATGAAATATCATCTTGATTCTCATATTTAGAAAGTGTAAAAAATTTCCTTGGGGTCCCTTAAAGAAATACCTCTCAGCTTGGCTATATGACTCTACTCTGTCAACAACAAAATCGCTGATGTACCCTCCAATGGTGCTATCAAACCAGTGATCTACCACTCATGACACAACATTATGAACTCTCTTGACCTTCTTGATTAGAGCCGACATCCAAACCACATGAGGTCTAGATCTGATCTCAATATAGGTATCTGCTAATCTAGCTAACCACTCGTATATCTCCTTATGAATCCCTCCAAAGAAAATATCATGTATATCAGTAAAGATATATCTTCCTAACTAGTCTTTTGTGCTAAGATTTGGGTTCTTGTTCTGGGCTTCAGCGAAGTCCTTTTCTTGATCTTCTATCCACTTCAGAATCTTTGTCTTTGATGGAAACCACCTTGACATTCCCTCAGGAAGATTCCTGTCCCGGCAACGAAACCATTTGTTGGCACAGGGGCAGACCCAGGGTTCAACTCCAAGAGCGTACCAACAAGCCCTAACTACTGGCCCTTTCGGCATCACCTACGAGACAGATGCAGTCTCACCCGAAGCAGTAATGATGGGGTTGTGTGATAGAGATGTCTACAACCAAAGGGGATATCAAGTGGATCCAATACAAGAACAATACAACATTTATATACCACTTAAAGTTCATCTCTACTCCGCACTACTATCTATCATATCTAACACAATAATGCAAATAACAGTATATTAGATGACAAAGAATAGATCATCAATCACACACAAAACACAAGATATGTGTGGTTCACCCTCTCTCTAGGGATACGTCCATAGAACTGTTCTTTATAATATATTAATATGAAGCATACAGTTCTTGTCTGCGCTCTTAGCTAGGAGATCTTCTTTCTTCTACTCTCTGTCTCTCTTTCTCCCCTTCCCTGTGCACCCAACTATAGGGTTGATCTTCACACCCAGCTGAAGATATTACAATACCAGAAGGCTCTCACCATATAATGGTTCTCTCTCACTAACAATCTCTCCTCCTAATATAATCGAGCAACAAACTCAGAACGAACCCTCTTCCCTCATATAGGTTCTTATTTATACATTACAATAGTTCACCGACAGCCTTAGGCTGAGACCTAAGTGTCAAAAACCATAGATACCAAAACCCTAGGTCAACTTAACCCGTGTTTTAAGGGCTTCACCATCCTGTCTTTCCTTCCTTCTCATACGGTGCTCCAAATCATCCAATGGTATCTTTTTCCGCTTGTTGATTTGTCTACGATCCATCTTCCTTGTTGATCTATCATCCTCAATCTCCTCATCCAACTGCTTGCTTTCTCTTACTTCACTCCATCTTTTTTTCTCTTTTACTTACTTGGACCCAGTAAAAGTCACTGTGTCTTTCGTGCAGTTTGCATTTTTCCTTTTCTACCTTGATCTTCGCTTTCTTCCACAACCAAGGGCCAACAAATCTCTCATACTCAAAACTCCATTGTTGGACAAAAAACTCCATGTAAAAATAATTCTTTATGCAAAAACGTGAATGCATAATTTTGGTATCCTACCCATATGAATTTCCTCTCTTTCTCTTGCTTGCTTGACTTGCACTATTCCCCAAGCTGATTGTACTCATCCCCCATGCTCTCAATAAATATGGGAAGTGACTCTCACACCAACCCTCTT
>ML780449.1:282100-299039 GCA_009831015.1 Picea engelmannii | reverse complement strand
AGTATTCTTCAAAAATATACATACAATGCCCAAAAACATTCAGAAATTTACAAGTGCTTAGATCATTAATCCACAATATCAGATAAAGAAAAAAATTTAAAACCAAGGTTCATGAATATAAGAAGAATATTTTCCTTTAGAGCGTTCAAGGATTTCCCAAATTCCCTTAGGCAACTCCAATCCTTCTTTAGAAATTACATATGCTTATGTATTTTTATCTCCATGGACATGAGAAAAGGAGAGATGAGTGAAAGTTGTTTGCAAACTCTTTATATCCCAAAATAAAGTCTGCAACATAAAATTTCATAGGGTGAATTATTCTTTCATTCCTTGAATGACTAAAAGTGAGTCTATGAGAATTTGAATATGTGAAACTCCTCTTTTGAGGGATAGTATGAGGACCTTTTTTAAGACCCATAAGTTCACTAAAATTATTTTTGGCATGCCCCATTATAGCTTTGAAAGAGATGGTATGGTTTGTGGAGACGGATATGATTCCCCCAACCCAACCTCGAGATGGAGTACCTTGTGAGGCTCGATCAAAGAAAACCCAGGGAATGTTTTTGTTTATGAGATATGTTGAAACTCGAATGTGAGGAAGATGAACTAAGGCTAATACCATATTAAAACTATAATATTGCATAGTTTTTATTTAGGTATATGATCATGCACTATAACATAATTTTTATGTTTTTATTTAGTTTTATTTATTTATCTTGGGATTAAATACAAAATAATAAATAAATAAAATGAAAAATTAGAGAAAAACAAGAAAGGGAGAAGAATCGTATCATATGTTGGACCCACTTGGTGGATAATCTTGGGATCCAATTCTTATTGATCTTCCAACCATAATCTCTATTAAGTTTATTCATCCTCTTTTCAATCTTGATAACCTCCTTGAATTTTCTATTGTAATGATGGTCAACCTTGGCCAATATTTAGGTTTCTTCTATGAAAATATAATGCTTTGTCTTGTTTGAGTGTTTAGTGAGTGAAGATGGATGAACGTGATTTTGTTTAATATCCCTTGTATGCTCTTGGATTCTAATCTTGATGGAACAACTAGTTTCACCCATGTAAGGTTTTCCACATGAACACAGAATCATGTAGACATATTTTTTAGCAGCGGGATCATTGGGGTATTTATCAAACTTGAGAGAGTTTTTGGTTCTGTTAAAGGGTTTGAAAGTTTCCCCAATGTTTTTATTTTTTATAAATTTAGCAATTTTATTTCTAGTCCTTTGAATGTAGGGAAAGAATAATTTGGACACTTATTCAATGCAATTTTGTAGTCCCTTGAATGTAGAGAAGAAATAAAGAGAGACTTTTACACCTATCTAAGATTTATTCTAAGAAGTTATGGAGGAAAATTATAATTCGTAAAACTAAAGAAAATAATACGATTCCCTTGAAGGACTGGAATTCCTACCTTAAAAGTCTTTACAAATTCCCTAGTGCCATGGACACCATTCCAAACGTTCCTAAAAAGGATGAAGTTTTTTCTATAGAAGACATCAAGTTCAGGGTTAAACGACTTGCAAATTGGAAAGCTAAGGACACTGAAGGCTACCAAGATGAAATTTTTAAAATCGGAGGGCATCTCCTCATCCCTCACTTACACAAGATTTTCAATTTAGAAGTCAAGCAGGGCTTCCCTAATCCCTGGATGTAAAGCCTCATTATACCTATTTTTAAAAGTGGAAATAAAAACATTCCTCTAATTGTAGGACCATTATGATTAGCCCCATTTTGACGAAGTTATATGTAATTATTTTGGAAAAGAAGATTACCCTATGGCTAGAAATCCATGGAAAAAGAGCTAAAGGCTAGGCTGGATTTAGGAGATATCATTCAACTATGGACCACCTTGTTATACTTAGAATTATTGTAGAGGAGTTATGCAATAATAAAATCAATCTCTTGTGTTGTTGTGTTGAATTTAGGAAATATTTTTACACAGTACCTAGGACAAACCTTTGGGATAGGTTGGAAGAGACAAAAGTGCCTTGCGAGTTGAGGGTTGTTGCAATAGCATTGTATGATAATGTTATTTCCATGTTCAAGAATAGTACTAAGGGCTGGTTAGAATAAATCAACTACAATATTAGAGTGGAGCAAGGTTGTCCCTTATCCCCTACCCTTTTTGGAAGAAGCAAGTTATGTCGGCCCAACTCTCACTGGTATAGACATCATTCTTCTTCTTTATGTTGATGATATTGTAATTTGTTCTTATGGTGAGGAGTCCCCATGATATTTACAAGAAACTAATAATTCTCAAGGATTTATGCTCCAACATGGGTATGATTGTTAATATTAACGAAACAACAGTCATGATAATTAAATCTAATAATATCTCCTACGATACTTTCATATATGAAAACAACAACTTGGAGTAAGTGCCTTCATACAAATATCTCAGAATTGATATTCATCACAAGCTCAAATGGAATTATAACAATGAGAAAAGGATAAATGGAAGGTGGAAACATTATTATAGGCTTGAAAACAATWGTAAATCAGYGGATYATTGGGTATGTGATRAGAAAAAAATCCTCTKTGAGACTCTYRTRCTCCTATTATTTTATATGGATGMAAAATTTGGGGATGTAGTATCTCTAGAGAGTTGTGGACAAAGATAGAGAAGATCAAAAAKAATTTTATAACCTATAATMTCAAAATTAAATTAAATACACCCAATCTTRTCCTCCTCACAGAAGAAAACTTTTCCCCCATTKAGAGCATGGCYATGACYAGATACCTAATGTATAAGGACAAGTTAAACAACATGGAATCCAAGATGCTTCCTAAAATTGCTTCTTACTCTAGCCAAAACCACCTTCAGCTCAAGTGGGGATGGCACAAGGATGCCCAATCTTAGCCACAGTTATGACCAGATACCTAAAGTATAAAAAAAGTTAAACAACATGGAAGCCAAGAGGCTTCCTAAAATTGCTTCTAACTCTAGCCAAAACCACCTTCAGCCCAAGTGAGCATGGCACAAGAATGCCCAATCTTATGTAAATCATTGGTGAGTAAAGGCAGATATCATATTGTAGAATAAGGATAAGATTAAAAATATTATTGCATCAAAATTTAAGGAGACAATGTGGCACAATAAAGAGTTAAATAGTAAGAGAAAATTAAGATATTATAAGGAGGTAATCAACGCTAATTTAGAAGATAAAAATTATCTCTTTGTTTTGACAAGTGTAAAGAAGAAAATAATATTGAGAACACACTTATACTAGGGGGGGGCTTAATCAATATAAGAATTTTTTTTACTTTTTCAAACATTCATCAACCATAAGAAAACAATCACATATTAACCGCAGAACATGGAACACAATATTTACGTGGAAACCATTTCGGGAGAAAAACACAAAAATTCTCATTATAATTATTTGTAGGCACCAACCTATTGTTACAAATATTTGCAGGCACCAACCTACTAGAGACACCAATCCCCACTGGTACAAATCCTAGTAGGCACCAACCTACTCTTACAGATCTTCATAGACACTAATCTACTGGAGACACCAATCCCCACCGCTAAGAACCAACTTAACAAGAGGCACCAATCTCTTAAAGATATTCATAGAAACCAATTTGTTGGATACACCAATCTCCACCGCTAAGCACCATATTAACAAGAGACATGATGCAAGGGCACCGCTCACTCATCAGGCGAGCCAGCACATCGAGCGGAAGACAGCTGGACAGCGCCAGCAAAAATTTTGATGACACCTTGATATTGTTGCGCCAAACATTAATGTGTGGATTTAATGAAGCACACTTTGTATATTTTAATGGACCTTGAGCGGATAAGCTCTCATCCATAGGTAGATGAGGTATTTAATAGAATTTATGTAAAGTAGATAGGAAATTAATTGTAGATTTGATAGCTTTAGAGTTCGAGGGGGAAACCGGATATAGACACCCTCCTTTGTACATTGTAACATTATTATTCTAAATTATTGAAGCATTCAGGAGAGCAGAAGAGCAAGCAGAGAACTGTGTAAAGAACACCCATGTACAGGCATTGAATTAATAGAAGAAAGCTTTGATTCAATCTCATAGTTATGTGTTATTTCTCTGTGTATTGATGTTATTCTCAAGGTTAGTTGCTTCCTATCATGCATTTGCTTTTATATGCTGTGTATGTGATTTCATGATTGAATTGAGGCCTGTGAGAACAAGGAGGTAGTTTCAATTGTTTCTCTATCTGGAACCAGAGAATTCCTGCAAGGAGTGCAGTTGAATTGTCCGCAAGAAGTGCGTGACTGCAGGGTTCAGATAGAGGAAACTTTTGTTCTAAGTTCTCAGAAGTGCATATTTGGCACCAAGCTATGCAAGGCGTGCGCCGGCTAGACGAAGTCTCAGAGTTGCGATTCTAAGAAAAAGGTTGAAAGATTTTTGCTGCAAGAGTGTGCAGGGTCGAAGGATTCATCACTTAGTCGTGATTGGAGATTTGCCAGAAGGGGTGCATGAAAGAACTTCTTCTTGAGAAGTTGGAAGTTGAGAACAAGCTCAGGAGGGTTAGACCTTCGAGTCCGTCGAAGGATTTCACACAGAGGTTGTATATTAAAGTGTTCGAGAAGGGTTGCGTGCAGAGTGGCGAGTTCTACGGAAGAGCATATCAACCTTTCGCAAAGATTAGTTGGAAGGAATGGGTGATCGAAGTTCCCCAAGGATATTTCATGAAAATCCTGGGTCGTGAAAATCTCTCGGAGAGAGAGAAAGCTACAGTGGAAGAGTGAAGAGGTTCAAGGCTCAAAACACATTGGGCTGTTGGATCCGTCGCGAGGTCGGCTATCGGACCTTCGTGAGAAAGGAACGGAAGATTTGGTTACAGAAATCATGATAGCGTGAAGGGCGATATCCCAATGGTGACATCAGTCGAGTGGGACCGACAGGGTAAGTGGAAGACAGGTGGAGGAAATCGAAATCTCACGAGCTCGGGACTCATGAGTTGGAAGTCCAAGTCTTTGGAAGTTCAAGTCGTGAAGGCAAGAGGTCGCGAGATCGTGACAACAGTATATCGGCGTTTCGACATCTCAGGCATCAGGAGTCGAGGATAAAATCATTTGGCTGTGCGAGTAGCGAAGTCACAAGGAAGCGAGATCACGAAGTTCGGCATTTTGGCTTATCGCGTGTCAGAGGTTGGAACCCCAAACGCTTGGACTCACAAGCAGTGAGTAGTGATAGAGCGAAGTTCTGACGGTGGAGGAAAGAAGTCAGCGTTGATCGACGCATCGGATCTCGAGGGTTCGAGAACCCAAAGGATAGACAGTAAACTCACGAGCCGCGAAGTTCTGATCCTTTGATAGATCAAAGAAGGAGGGTCGCGTGGAAAGAACTGTGGGTAAGGAAGATCCCCGATAAGGGGTAAGAAGAACACTTAACGTTCTTCGGGCCGTAGAGAAGAGAAGGTCCTGGTGAGTGCGATTGTGCTCCAAGTGGGCACGGTTGCGTCAGTGTGGTATCAGAGCGGGGTTAAGATCTCTGTTTTCTGTAGAAGAGAAGGAGAAAGAAGAATTCACCATGCCGCCCAGAAGAGAAAGACAATCATCTGACCTAGAGGACAAAGAGGTGAGAAGAAGAGGCAGGCCAGCAGGAAATCTAGAAATGGAGCGACAGATGAGAGATCTCTGAGCAAGGCTTGAAGAAATGGAAACAATGCAGAGACGCGGAGTTGGTGCAGGGGATCTTAGTGATTCCGAAGTTGAAGAGGAAGCTGGACATGATGAAGAGGTCACAGCAGAGGATGCATCAACTGAGCGATTGATTAAAGCTATCGCCAGGATGAGTTCGAAGACAAAAATGGATATTCTAGCTTACGAAGGAAGTCTGGATGCAGAAGAGTTGTTGGACTGGATAAGAGCTCTTGACACCTACTTCGATTATGAAGATATCGAAGAAGATAAAAAGGTTAGGCAAGTTGTCATGAAACTGAAGGGACATGCAGGATTATGGTGGGACGAGCTTCAAGCAGATAGATGTTCCAAAGGAAAATAGAAGATCAAAAGCTGGGACCGAATGATTGCTAAGATGAAGGCAAAGTTCATCCCGAGAGACTACCAAATAAATCTATTCAGGCGAATGCAGAACCTGAGATAGAAACTGATGACGGTGAAGGAATACATCGAAGAGTTTTACAAGCTCAACATCAGAGCGGGTCATCGGGAGAGTGATGATGAGAAGGTTGCTAGGTACCTGAATGGTATGAGATACGACATTCAGGATGAATTAAGCATGGTTACCATCAGGACGGTGGAGGATGCTTACCAGATGGCTGTAAAATCCGAGGAGAAGCTGAGCCATAAGCAAGGACAGTGAGTGCAAGGCAGGAGTCAGCCTAGAGGCAAGGCAGTTGCCCAAGAGAAATATCAGAAACCCAAGGAGGAATGGAGGAAACCTCAGGGTAATATTGAGAGAGGTGGAACCTCACAGCGAGGACAACCACAAGTTGAACATAGAGGATAGCATAATGATCAGCGAGGAGATTATGCTGATGCGAACACTTTTTCTTGTACCATAGGTAGAGGAAGAGGCCGAGGTGGAGTCATCACATGTTTTACATGTGGGAAAAATGGGCACAAATCCTTTGAGTGCCTAGAGAAGAAGAAAGACGTCAGAGAAACTCACATCACAGAAGCATAGAGGCGTGATGTTGAGAATGAAGACACCGGAAGTGGGAAGTCACTGACGGTGCATAAAGTTCTTTTGACACCTGAGAAAGAGGTGGAGGACACAGCTTAGAGGGCCAGATTTTTCAGAACAACTTGCAAGACCAAGGGCTGGAAATGCAAAGTTATCGTGGATAGCGGAAGCATAGATAATCTCGTTTCGATCGAGATGGTGGAGAAACTAGAGCTAGAGACAACTAAACACCCGAGTCCATATAAAGTCTCATGGTTATAGAAGGGACATTAGGTGAGTGTCACTAAACAATGTTTAGTTGATTTCAAGATGGGTGAATATAAGGATAAGATCTTATGTGATGTTATTCCCATGGATGTATGTCATGTATTGCTGGGTAGACCATGGAAATATGACAGAAATGTGGTTCATGACGGGAGAATGAACACATATACTTTGGAGAAGGATGGGAAGACACACAAACTGCTTCTGATAAAGGATAATGAAGTGAAACTGGAAGTAAGCAACATGATACTTCTCATGAGTGGGAAGGATCTTCTCACAGAGATGGAGAAGAAGGAAGATCCATAATTCTTTGTGGTCAGGAAATCGAGGATTTTTTTGACTAGCACAAGAGTGGACGACTTTCCAGAAGAGATTCAGGAACTGCTGGAAGAGTTCGCTGACATCATAGTGGACGAAATACCTCGTTCATTGCCACCGATGAGGAGTGTGAGTCATCCCACTGATCTCATACCAGGAGCCAGCTTGCCGAATAAAGTTGCGTACAGGTTGATGCCACAGGAAAATGAGGAAGTCAAGAAGCAGGTCCAGGAGTTATTGGACAAAGGATTGGTCAGAGAAAGCCTGAGTCTGTGTGTTGTTCCGACAGTACTTAGTCCAAAGAAAGATGGAGGCTGGAGAATGTGTACAGACTCCAGAGCGATCAACAAAATTACCATCAGGTATAGATTTCCACTGCCGAGAATGGATGATCTGATGGATTGCCTGAGTGGGGAAAATTATTTTTCGAAGATTGATCTGAAGAGAGGATATCATCAGATTCACATGAGGGAAGGTGATGAATGGAAGACAGCGTTCAAGACAAATGAAGGTTTGTACGAATGGCTGGTCATGCCGTTTGGTTTGACAAACGCACCGAGCACATTCATGAGACTGATGAATGGAGTCCTGAGGGAATTCATCGGGAAATTTGTAGTCGTATATCTGGATGATATACTGATCTTCAGTAAGACGAAGGCCGAACATATGAAACATTTGGCCATTGTGATGAGAAAACTACAGCAGGAGAAGTTGTTGATCAACATGAAGAAGTCCTCATTTATGAAAACAGAGCTCATCTATTTGGGTTTTGTTATATCAGCAAATGAGTTGAATATGGATCTGAGTAAAGTGGAGGTGATTAAAAATTGGCCATCACCGAGAAATGTTTTCGAGGTGAGAAGTTTCCATGGACTGGCTAATTTCTACAGGAAATTCATTAGGAATTTTAGTGGAATTAGCGCAGCAATGATGGACACGGTGAAGAAGCGACATAAAAAATTTCATTGGACAGCAGAGGCTGAGAGGAGCTTTAGTCTATTGAAGCGGAAGATAATGGAACGACCAGTGTTGGTGTTGCCGGACTTCAAGAAGACATTTCAAGTAAAATGTGATGCGAGCGGATATGCCATAGGAGTGGTCTTGAGTCAGGAGGATAGACCCGTTGCATATTTCAGCGAGAAGATGGATGAAGCAAAGATGAAATACTCCACGTATGATAAAGAGTTTTATGCCATCATACAGGCATTAAAGAAGTGGAGGCATTACTTGATCCCTAAAGAATTTGTATTGTACAACGATAATCATGCATTGCAGTTTGTGAATCAACAAGAGAAGTTGAACCAGAAACATGCAAAATGGGTAGAGTACATGCAAAATTTCACGTTTGTGATTAAACACATTTCAGGAACTGCTAACAAAGTGGTTGATGCTTTGAGCAGGAAATGTTTGTTGCTGCAGGAGTTCCGAGTCAAAACATTGGGTTTTGAAAACCTAAGGGACATGTATGTTGGAGATGCAGACTTCAGAGAAGCATATGAAGCAGCTGAGAATCCATTTCTCAGGGATCGGAGCCCATGGATAGATTATATGATCCAGGAGGGATTGATGTTTAGAGGCAATCAACTGTGTATCCCAAATTGCCCCATGAGGGAGAACTTGGTGAAAGAAAAGCATAGTGGAGGCTTAGCAGGTCACTTTGGTCATGATAAAACGTTCGCGAAGTTGAGCAAATCATATTTTTGGCTGGGCATGCGAGAAGATGTCAAGAAGTTTGTTGACAGGTGTCGAATTTGTCAGCATTCGAAGGGGAGAAAGCAGAACGCAGGTCTTTATCAGCCATTGCCCATACCGAGAAGACCATGGGAGGCGATCAACATGGATTTTGTATTGGGTTTACCGAGGACGCAAAGAGGGGTTGATTCCATCTTTGTGGTGGTAGACAGGTTTTTGAAGATGGAACATTTCATTCCATGCCATAAGACCAGCGATACAACCCACATCACAAACTTGTTTTTCAAAGAGGTTGTTAGACTTCATGGGTTGCCGAGAAGCATAGTCTCGGACAGGGATACCAAATTCATAGGTCATTTTTGGAGGACGCTATGGAAGAAGATGGGAACTAACTTGGTGTTTAGTTCAACTTAT
This sequence comes from Picea engelmannii, assembly GCA_009831015.1. Classification (NCBI taxonomy): domain Eukaryota; kingdom Viridiplantae; phylum Streptophyta; class Pinopsida; order Pinales; family Pinaceae; genus Picea; species Picea engelmannii. The sequence continues at coordinate 289,688 of ML780449.1, read as the reverse complement.
CATCCACAAACAGATGGGAAAACAGAGGTGGTGAACAGGAGTCTGGGGGACTTGCTGAGGAGCTTGGTGACGGAGCACCATGGCAGCTGGGACAACATTTTTCCATAGGCAGAGTTTGCATACAACGATTCTGTGAATCGGAGTACAGGAAAAAGTCCATTTCAGATTGTGTATGGGACACAACCGAGAGGAGTTTCTGAACTCAGGGAATCATAACAGGTTGCAACTAGTAGTGCTAGTGCGGAAGAGTTCACTGAAGTGATGCAATAACTTCACAGCAAGGTGAAGCAGTGACTGATAGACTCAAATCAGGAGTACAAGCACAGAGTAGATCAACATCGGAGACAACTTCAGTTCAAAGTTGGGGATCTTGTTCTAGCACACTTGAGGAAGGAAAGGTTCCCAAGGGGAACATACAATAAGCTGAAGATGAAGAAAATTGGACCTTGCAGAATCCTGAAGAAATTTGGAGAAAATGCTTATGAGATTGAATTGCTGGATGGCATCGAAATATCTCCAATATTCAATGTTTCAGACTTATACCCATACAGGGCCAGAGAAGAAGAAACTGGAACTGAGGAACCAGTGATCCAGTGGATGAAACAATTACCAGTAGCAGAAAAGCCACAGATGGAGTGCATACTAGACAAACGAGTGGGTAAGAAAACCAGGCGAAAGCAGTATTTTGAGTACCTGGTGAAGTGGAAGAATCACCCAGTGGAGGACGCCAGCTGGGAAACTAAAGCAGAGGTTCAAAAGCATGGGCAGACTGTGCAGGAACTCATGGATAGGAGCCCATGAAAATTTTCAAGCCGAGGAGTATGATGCAGGGGCATCGCTCACTCATCAAGTGAGCCAGCACATCGAGCGGAAGACAGCTGGACAGCGCCAACAAAAAATTTGAAGACACCTTGATATTGTTGTGCCAAATATTAATGTGTGGATTTAATGAAGCACACTTTGTATATTGTAATGGACCTTGAGCGGATAAGCTCTCGTCCTTAGGTAGATGAGGTATTTAATAGAATTTATGTAAAGTAGATAGGAAATTAATTGTAGATTTGATAACTTTAGAGTTCGAGGGGGAAACCGGATATAGACACCCTCCTTTGTACATTGTAACATTATTATTCTGAATTATTGAAGCATTCGGGAGAGTATAAGAGAAAGCAGAGAACTGTGTAAAGAACACCCATGTACAGGCATTGAATTAATAGAAGAAAGCTTTGATTCAATCTCATGGTTATGTGTTATTTCTCTGTGTATTGATGTTATTCTCAAGGTTAGTTGCTTCCTGTCATGCATTTGCTTTTATATGCTGTGTATGTGATTTCATGATTGAATTGAGGCCTGTGAGAACAAGGAGGTAGTTTCAATTGTTTCTCTATCTGGAACCAGAGAATTCCTGCAAGGAGTGCAGTTGAATTGTCCACAAGGAGTGCGTGACTGCAAGGTTCAGATAGAGGAAACTTTTGTTCTAAGTTCTCAGAAGTGAAGATTTGGCACCAAGCCGTGCAAGGCGTGTGTCGGCTAGATGAAGTCTCAGATTTGTGATTCTGAGAAAAAGGTTGAAAGATTTCTGCTGCAGGAGTGCGCAGGGTCGAAGGTTTCATCACTTATTCGTGATTGGAGATTTTCCGCAAGGGGTGCGTGCAAGAACTTTTCCCTGAGAAGTTGGAAGTTGAGAACAAGCTCAGGAGGGTTAGACCTTCGAGTCCATCGAAGGATTTCTCACAGAGGTTGTATATTGAAGTGTTCGAGCAGGGTTGCGTGCAGAGTGGCGAGTTCTATGGAAGAGCGTCTCGACCTTTCGCAAAGATCAGTTGGAAGGAACAGGTGATCGAAGCTCCCTAAGGAGATTTTGTGAAAATCATGGGTTGTGAAAATCTCTCGGAGAGAGAGAAAGCTAGAGTGGAAGAGTGAAGAGGTTCAAGTCTCAAAACACATTGGGCTGTTGGATCCGTCGCGAGGTCGGCTATCGGACCTTCGCGAGAAAGGAGAAGAAGATTTGGTTACAAAAATCATGATAGCACGAAGGGTGATATCCCAACGGTGACATCAGTCGAGTGGGAACAACAGGGTAAGTGGAAGATAGGTGGTGGAAATCGGAATCTCACGAGCTCGGGACTTGTGAGTTGGAAGTCCAAGTCTTTGGAAGTTCAAGTCACGAAGGCGCGAGGTCGCGAGATCGCGACAATAGTATATCGGCGTTTCGGCATCTCAAGCATCGGGAGTCGAGGCTGAAATCATTTGGCTGCACGAGTAGTGAAGTCACGAGGAAGCGAGATCGTGAAGTTCGGCATTTCGGCTTATCGCATGTCGGAGGTTGGAACCCCAAGCGCTTGGACTCACAAGAAGCGAGTAGCGATAGAGAAAAGTTCCGATGGCGGAGGAAAGAAGTCACTATTGATCGGCGCATCAGATCTTAGGGGTTCGAGAACCCAAAGGATAGATAGTAAACTCGTGAGTCCTGAAGTTCCGATCCTCCGATAGATCAAAGAAGGAGGGTCACGTGGAAAGAACTGTGGGTAAGGAAGATCCCCGATAAGGGGTAAGAAGAACACTTGACATTCTTCAGTCCGTAGAGAAGAGAAGGTCCTGGTGAGTGCGATCGTGCTCCGAGTGGGTGTGGTTGCATCAAGACACCAATATCTTACATATATTTGTAGAAACCAGACTACTAGAGACACCAATCCCCACCGCTAAGCACCAACTTAACAAGAGACACCAATTTATGAGTTGCACCAACCTTAACCAAGTATGCTTTCTATTTCTTCCTTCATCGGGTATAGATGTTTTTTCTGCCTTTACTAGGTCTACTTATTGCTTTTGTCTTCACAAGTTCTACTCACTACTTCTTCCTTTAATAGGTCTAACCAAAATTTGAATTTCCAAATGGCAACTTTTATAAAGCTTATTGTTTTGGGCCTCTTCCCAAGAACAAACTTTTACAGTATGCCACATATCCAATTTTGAAAGTATGATTCTGAAAATTTTACTACATGTACACCAATATCTCTCCCATATCTCTACAAAATAACAAGGTCTGCAACATGCCATAAAATAATTTATAGAGAAAATGCCAAGCTTACATGTTTGAAACTGATTTCAAGAGCATTCAGGAACCCTAAATTCCACAAGGAATATCTCTGAAAGTATAGTGAAACGACATTAGATTTTTTTACCATATGTACACTATTATCTCTCCTCTATATATCCAAAATATCAGATTTTTAAACATCTCATAAAATGAGTTAGAGTGAAAGTGTCAAGCTGACACGTTTGAAACTGATTCCAGGAGCATTCAAGAACCCTAACTTCCACAGGGAATATGTTTGAAAGTATAGTGAAACAACATCTGATATTTTTATCACATGTACACCAAGATCTCTTCTCTGTATCTGCTAAATTTCAGGGTTTGAAACTTCCTATAAAAAGGGTGATCATGAAAATGTCAACATGACCTTAAACTCATTTTGCAATTAAATTTTTGCTAATCCATTTTTCCCACACTCACTTTCTCTCAATGCTTTCTCTTTTTATACTTTTTCATAACCCTTCATGAAGAGACATATCCATAAATTAAATAATTGATTCCCAATATCATGGTTAAATACCCCAAATACTATGATAAAATACCCCAAACCCATGGGTTTGAAACCACCATTTCACTTTTTAATTTTTCACTTGCACCCCTTTTTAATATACTTGTAAACCTATATAAATAAATCAATCTTGTAAATGTTGTGTGTATTGTAATGTAGTAATATGACATTAATGACATCATTAATCCTTTGACACCAATGAAAATAATTCTAACAATCTCTCCCTTTGTCATTATTGACAATCTCGCCCTTTGTCATTATTGACAATCCCGCAATGAAACACATAGTCCACCATGCATAGAAATAAGTATCCCCTTGTCTACAACTCTCCCCATGTCTAAACATTTCCGAGGAATAGAGAGAATTATCCCCCTGTCTACATCTCTTCCCCTTTGACATCAATGGAAAATGGATGCTCCCCCTGAACTTGTGCTTCTTCTGAAAAAATCAATCAAAACTCCAGTCGACTGTCATGTAAGAGGAACAATTCACAACTATATAGATGATGATACATAACAATATGATGTCCCCAAACATCTGGTCAAATGATTCCACAAAAATCCATCAATCCAACCACAATATCTCTTAGTAGTTGGCACTGGTCTGAATTTATTTCTTTCACGTCTCTTCTGCAAAGATCTGAAAGCATGATTGAAATTCCTTTGATTTGTATGGTGAGGATGATGATAGGGTACATATTTTTGTGTTGGTTGATCATAAGAAGTAGGCCTTGGGTCAGGTTTACTTACAAGAGTAGAACAACCTGACATATTAGTAATAGTGTCATCTGTATGCTCAAATTATACCATGTGAGGAACATACAACTCATAAATCTGTTCAACATAATCAACAGTAGGTTGATCTTCTAGAAAACCAGTCTGAACTCCACCCGCAACAAATAAAAATTCTTTGGTTGTAGCAAGGCCAGGTGTAGGTAGGGAGGCAACATCAACATCATATCCAAGAACAATATTAATGAATGGAGAACTTTAACAATTGATGATATCATCTAATATGTCAGTACTCTTTTCAAACTTTAGTGTTCTATTCAACTTAATTGTTGTTTTCTCTAGTTCCTTTATTAAGGAAACAATTTCATATTATAGGTCTTTGTAATTTTCTTCTTTTTTCTTTAGTTGGATTCTCACCACTTCTTACATCCTTCTTACTTCTTCTAATTGAACCTTTAGCTTCATGATATTCTTTTTTGTTTCTTCAAGGCTTTCTAACATTTTGGCTTTTAAATAATCATCCTCTTCTTCATATTTTTATAGTTGCTCCTTTTCTTTCAAATTCTTTTTCCTAAGTTTCTTTATTTCTCTTAAGGCACACATGAGTTATTCTTCAAGATCCACTTCACCACATGTTTTGGAATTTTCCTCTTCTTCTGAGTTCATTTTTTCTATCCCTTTTTCTTCATCAATCTTTGTTTTGATTTCTATAGAGAATGTTTTTTCTCTATTACTATAGAAACTACTTTCATGTTTTCTTCAAACAAGTCACTAACCCCTTTTGAGTAAAGATTATTCTTCTGCTAATAAGAGTTCTTCTTCTTTTCATGCTTGTCCTATTTGTGGTTCTTTTTGTGTTGATGATGTTAGCTCCCTTTCTTTGCATTATGGTATTTTTCATCATCACTACTTTTATCCTTTGCATATGGACACTTAGCAACAAAATGTCCTACTTTTCCATAATGAAACCATTTAAAGGGAAACTTACGTTTGTATTTGTCATATCCTTTTTTGAGTTTTCTTACAATTGTGCTTCCTCTGCATCTGATTCACAACTAGAAAAATCACTTGATTTTTGATCTTTGTTCTTTGTATTCTTGGAGGCTTTGAAGGTTTCTTCTCTCTTTGATGGATTTTCTTTCTCTATCCTCATTTCATACGATGTGAGAACCCCATGCAATTCATCCATTGTTAATGAATCAAGATCCTTAATTTCTTCAATGGAAAAAAATTTGGCATCAAATATTAAGTGGAGTTTCCTTAACACCTTTTGTACAATCATCGGTTCTTCAATCTTTTCACCAAGTCCTCCGACGATGTCGGCAATTTCATCCACACAGAGAAGATAGGCTACAAAATTTTCTTCGTCTTTCATTTTCATACTCTCGAACTGTCTTATATGAGTTTGGATATTTACCTTCTTAACCTTGTCATCACCTTCATATATATTTTGAAGCTTGTCCAAATTTATTTTTTTGATCCACAATTCATCACCTTCACAAACTTGTATTCTAATACACCACACAAGATGGCATTCATGGCTTTTGAATAATTTTCACTAGGCTTCTTCCTAATAGTAATTTTTGGTGGATTTGTTGGGGCTATATAACCATTAATAACTTGTTGAAAAATATCAAAACCAAGATCCATTAAATAGGTTTGCATCCTTATTCTCTAAATGGCATAGTTTGTTCTGCAAAACAATAGAGCCTTGTTTGTGGAGAAACCTTCTTGATTGGCCATGTTTTCTCTCGAGATCTACCTTCCAGTGGTTAGATTGTTTCTGAAGGAAATCACTCTAATACCAATTGTTGAGAACACACTTGTAATAATAAGGGGGGGATGAATCATTATATGACAACCTTTTACTTTTTCAAACATTCATCAAACATAAGAAAACAATTACATATTAATTGCATAACATGGAACACAAAATTTACGTGGAAACCCTTTCAAGAGAAAACCACAAAAATTCTCTTTATAATTTTTTGTAGGCACCACCCTACTGTTACAAATATTGGTAAGAACCAACCCACTAGAGACACCAATCCTCGTCGGTACAAATATTGGTAGGCACCAACCTACTCTTACAGATCTTCGTAGATACAAATCTAATAGAGACACCAATCCCCACTACGAAGCACCAACTTAGTAAGAGACACCAATATCTTGAAGATATTTGTATATACCAATCTACTAAAGACACCAATACCCACCACTAAGCACCAACTTATCAAGAGACACCAATCTACTGGAGGCATCAATCCCCACCACTAAGCACCAACTTAGCAAGAGATAACAATCTCTGAGTTGCACCAACCTTCACTTTACTTTCTTCCTTCACCAGGTTTTCTCATTTATTCTGCATTTACCAGGTCTACTTACTGCTTCTTCCTTCACCAAGTCTTCTCACTACTTCTTCCTTTACCAAGTATAACCAAAATTTAAATTTCCAAATGGAAACTTTCCCAAAGCTTGTGTTTTTAGGCCTCTTCCAAAGAATGAACTTGTACAACAGGCCACGTATCCAATTTTGCAAGCCTGATTCTGACATTTTTACCAAATTTATACTTATACCTATCCCCTTTCTCTTCAAAATTTCAAGGTCTAAAACATCCCATAAAATATGTTATAGCAAAAGTGTCAAGCTTAGCTATTTGAAACTAATTTCAGGAGCATTGAGGAACCCTAACTTCCATAGGGTATATATTTGAAAGTGTAGTGAACCAACATCTCATATTTTTACCACATGTACACAAATATCTCTCCTTTGTCTCTGCAAAATCTCAAGGTATCAAGCATCCAATAAAATGAGTTATAGTGAAAGTGCTAAGTTGATCTGTTTGAAATTGATTTCAGGAGAATTCAGGAATCTTAACTTCCATAGGTCGTATCTCTGAAAGTGTAGTGAACCAACATATGATATTTTTACCACACATACACCAAGATCTATCCTCTATCTATGTCAAATTTCAGAGTCTAAAACATCCTAGAAAAAACTTTATTGTGAAAATGCCAAGATGACATGAAACTTATTTCACAATTCAATCTTTGCTAATTCATTTTTCACACACTCACTTTCTCTCAATGCTTTCTCTTTTTATACTTGTTCATAACCCTTCATGAAGAGACATGTCCATTAATTAAATAATTGATTCCCAATATCATGGGAAAATATTCCAAATACCATGGGCAAATACCCCAAACCCATGGGTTTGAAACCACCATTTCACTTTTTACTTTTTCACATGC
>ML780449.1:263499-274874 GCA_009831015.1 Picea engelmannii | reverse complement strand
TTGGAGGCCACTCTGAGTTGGCTTGCACGTGCACTGAGGGGGATGAGAGTGTTGAGGGGAAGAGGGGAGGAGGATTGTGGAATGGGCCACCGCAAGCAGGGGGAGATGGGAGGAGATGAATGGAGGAGAGGATGTTGCACGGGGGGTGGAGAAAGGGACGGGGAGAATGGGAAGGGTTGGGAACTTAGGCGAAGGAGGTGCGGTCGGGGGAATGGAATGGAGGTATTAGGCTGGAGGAATTTGCGCGCAGAGCTCAGAATAGAGGAGGGAATGTTGTGTTGCACGCAAGGTTGGAGCAGTGATTTGGTTTTTAGGGTGCACGCGGTGTAGGATATGGGAGGAAAGAGGAAGAGAAGCACTTGGTGGTGGTGGTTCCCTAGTGGTGGATGGGTGGTTGACCACACCCCAAAAATTAATTTTTTAATTAATTTTGGTTTTTAACAAATTGGGTTTTTGACTATATGAAAAGGGACGGGAGGTCTTGGGTCAAATACCCTCCTCTCCTTTTTTATTTTTGGGAGTTTCTGATCATTTCTAAAAAAAGGAAAATGGAGGGATTTGGGGTTTAAATTCGAGGGCCTGTAAATGGCCATGCACAGTCCTGCATACTCAGCCACAGTAAAAAATTTAATCCTCTAAAGAAGCCTTGGAAGCTTGGGCATGGTGCCCAAGAGGGGTTCGAATCCCCTCCCCTTTGAATCTTTTGCATACATAAAATAACTAAAAAATGACACACCAACAAACATGAACCAACAACAAAATTGAAATCTGAACCACCAGTGATTTGAAATCTGAACCAGCACTAAGATAATCACTCTGAATGTAGAAATAACACTCTCCCATGCAAAAAAATTCACCATAACCAGCAAGTTTTTCTTTTGAATTGGGACCAATCTGAGTTTACCTGGCTCTATGTCTGGGTTTATTGCATGGTTATGGATGGCTGCCCAATGCATACCTACACTTGCTTCCAGGATGCCTTGCTTCTGGCATTGAATCCTACTGCATAGATCCCTCTCCCCTTGGCCAAAATGCCAAAATGACTTGAGAGAGGGGAAAGGGGGGGTTTTGTATATTCTAGTTTTCCAAAAAAACAAATTTCCCAATATTTCATGAGGGAAGCTGCATGTCCTCCCCTTGAATTTTCTAAAATTTCTGATTTTTTTTATAATTTTTTCCATTATTTTTTAATATTCCTCGAAAATTGTGCAAGTCAAAGTTTGACTTTGACTTTGACTTTGTTGTTGTTGACCTAGCCCCTAAAAGGTTTCCAGATGAGACAGAGTCATAATTGAACACAAGGCACATCATTGGAAAGGTATCAACGATCCCGTCGATAATATACCATTACCAATCTGAAATAATGCCACCTCAGCCCTCAATTTTGGCCCAGAACAATGGCTTCTTTAAAACCCCTGACTTGCTGGTGGGCCCACATGGCACCCAATCTTGCGAAAGGTGCCAAATCGTCATTTGATATCTAATTGAGGAAAATGATGTACTGTAGGAAAGGTATCGACAATTACTTCAACGAGGTGGTCATATATTTGTGTTTTGGCACCATTAATGGTTGTTTTAGCTATCATGAAACCCTGCTATGCGAGTTGGTTGCCCTCCTTTGCCAGAAATAATTGACCCAAATGTGACAGCTCTAAATAGGCAATCTGAGGTCAGATTGAGGAAAATGAGGATTCGTTGGAAATTTATTTGATTCTATTACAACATGGCATCACTGAATATCTTATTTAATACACTTTACCAACAATTTTTAAACCAAGAAAAAATGCAACCAATCTGGTGGCTAAAATTGGTTATGAACTTGCGAAATCTTGTTCTTACCAATGGGGGGGTCGAAACCAAGCATTTGATACATCGTTGGAAAGGTATCTCACTTCCCTACACCCTGTATAGGTTTTATTTTTCTTTTGAAATAGGAATCTGAACATAATCAGACTAGGAAGTCACAACTATTGGTTTTGTCCATTTGGGTGATGCTAACTTTGCGTCCTCCGTACGGGCTCATACGGACTTGGAATTGGGCTCATGATATCATGTTGGAAATCTTGTCATAATCCCTACAACATGGAAGAATTTTGTTTCTCAAATTGACCAGAATTCATCTTATCCTTTGCAAAAAGGACCTCATCCCCAAGGGACCTGCCTAGTGACAGGCGAAGGGGGCCAACGTTAAAATTCTTGCAAACTATGTGCTTAGCTCATAAATATGAACTGAATAGTATTGACATGAGGAATTATCATGTGGGAGGGTTCAAAACCCTCTAAAGCTAGCCAATTGATACTCTTTCAAGGGCATAGGCCATAGTAACTATGACCCCTGCCATTGTCTTCGACTGGAACCATAACACAAAGGGATGCTTGTGTATGAATGATAGTGAAAAACACCATGTTGAGCCCAGAGCATATTTTTGGGTCTAAATTCTTGGGGACGGAGGAGAAATACCTTCCAAATCATGTAGAACAATGGGATCACCCTCATGATATGTGGGAATACTCAGTGGAAATTTATACTTTCAAAGTGATTGAGATGGGTGAGGGGGGGAGTTCAACTATAGTATAAGGACCATTTTTCACATTAGGGATAACCAAAGAATTAAAGTGGTGTAGAAAATATATACAACATAATTTATATTGAGATTCACATAAGATAGAATAATGAGAATAATTACCCGAGTTTTGCTGAGCAATGTGGCCCAAGTGACATGGGTCCCTCACCCGGATTATGGTTTAACTGTGAGAATCAAGGCTTAAGGTGAACCTTGGATCAACACAAAGTCTCATGCATACCTTTGATTCTTGACACACAAACAAGAAAACGGGGATATTTTGAAATCAACGACCCACTGGAGAAAAAATAGAAAGCAAACCAATCAAACAAGGGAGTAAATAAATATAAAAAACCTTTGGCAGTAGGTGCTGAAATATCAAGTGCTCACAAGTGATGGAAATTTGTAGGAAAAGCGATCATTTCTTGGAAAAAATCAGATTGTAAGTGGTCATGTAAAGTGCATTTTCAATCACATAGCTATGTAAGCCATCATGCCATCATGGTTTTCATCTTCACCAAAGAATGATATGCTACCTCCTTAGACTTTCCCTGCTGACTTTGATTAAATAACAATCAGGTTTACTCCCATTTAAGATGACATTAAGACAAAGTTTCCCAAAATGTCAAGTATGATAAAAGGGATCCTAGGAGTTCATTCTTTTCAGACAACCATACAACAATAAGAACAATACCCTTCCCATTGAACACAAGAAAAACCAAAAAAGAAGACAACCTACAACATTAAAATGAAAAAGACCAAAACCAAGGGAAAAAACAAAGAGGGGCTTATATGCAAAATTGAAATCAAACAAGAAAGAAAAAGACTCAAAATTGAAACCAAGGAGATATATACAAGCATAAAAACGATAACATCAAATACATACAAACAAAAAATGAACAAGTGGTGACCTATGTACAATATGATGAGGTCACTCAGGAGTAAAAGAACTTTAGGTGACAACCATTCACAGGGAATTGAAGTGGTTCGCCATCCAAGGTTTTTAATCTAAAAGCATTTGTCCCTAAAACCTCATAGATTGTGTAAGGACCCAACCATAAAGAATCAAACTTGTGATGTTCGGATTAGGCCTCATGTGCTTTGTCCCATAGTAAGACATCATCTCCTACTTTGTAATTTAACATTGTGGCTCTCTTATCGAAGGAACGTTTAAAAATGTCTTTCTTCTTTTGGAGGTGTTGGAATGCATCCTTTCTTACCACTTCTAGTTCGATGAGTGTCTCTAAACGATGTTGCAAAGGTTGGAAATCATCTTCTGCCTCAGAAATATCCAACCTCAAGGATGGAATTTGTAAGTGAATCGATAGGACAACAGGAGCTCCATACACCAAAGTGTAAGGACTTTGACACATTGTTTTCTTACGGTTTATACGATAAGCCCATAGAGAAAAGTGTAGATTTTTGTGCCAATCACACTTGTTATCCTTGACTATCCTCTTAAGGATCTAAATCATATTTTTATTTTTTGATTCGACCAATCCATTACCTTGGGGGTAATAGGTGGAAGATTGAAAAAGTTGGATGCCATATGTAACACCAAGGTGGAGCATGACATCAGACATGAAATTTTATCCATTATCAGTTAATATCTCGGTAGGGGTCCCAAAATGGGATAAATTATTATGCTCAACGAATTCTACCACCTAATGGCTTGTAGCATTCCTAAGAGAAATTTCTTCATCCCACTTTGTAATGTCCTCTGTAGTTGTTAAGATGAATATGTGACCAGTGTTGGAAGGTGGTGAAACTAGCCCATTAAAGTCCATGCCCCATCTTGTGAAAGGTACATGGACTTCAATAGGCCTACGAGGTAAGGAAACTAACTTGTTCCTCCCAATGAAGCATTGGCAAGCTTCACATTTCCGAACCACTAAATGGGCATCTTGGTGGAGTGAAGGCCAAAGGAACTTGCATGTAAAACTTTTGTTGCAGTGGTTTTGACTGAAAAGTAACCTCCACAAACCCCTGAATGGAACTTTTCAAGTGTCATTTGGGATTGGTCAGGAAAGCATCATGACAAAACCCCATCAAGGTTTCTTCGGTAAAGGATTTGGTCCAGTAAAATATATTGGACAACTTGTAAATGAAGTGTTCATTTGGATTTAGTATCCATGTCCAGTGGGCACACACCATTGATCAGGAAATATATGATAGGTCCATACCATGGTTGTGAGGCTAACTCAGTTTTGTTAACCAGTTCTTCAAAAGGAATCAAGTCATCTACATGAGGTGGTTCAGCTATGACCGAGGGGTGGGATTGGGTTAGCAATTTAGCCAGCCATGTCCCCTTTATGGTTTTTGTCGGTTTAATGTCCAATTCATACTCTTGCATGTGCATGATCCATTTGGACCACTTACTATGCAATTCGGTTTGATTCAAGGCAGTGACTAAGAGAGAAGTAGGCCCAAAAACCTGAACTTTATGGCCTTGGATGTAATTTCGGAATTGGTCCAAGGCTTTATACAAAGAATAACCATGTTTCTCTAGTGTATAATAGTTTAGTTGGTGTGTCTTCAAATTTTGGCTCACGAAGGTGATTGGCCTAAGATTTTCCTCATGATCCTTTTATAATATGATTGCAAAAATTGTCTCCTCTGATGTATTAGTGTACATGACAAAGTCTTTAGAGGGATTAGGACTGATTAACAGAGGGCCAGAAGAAATGACTTTCTTAATGGATTCAAAATCTTGATGGGTAGGGGGGTCCCATTTGAACTTAATATCCTTCTTCATAAGTTGATTTAAAGGTTTGACTACTTGAGAAAAATCAAGAATGAAGTGTCTCAGGAAGTTTATCTTTCCAAAGAAAGATTGCATTTATTTTTTATTAGTAGGTAAGGGAATCATTTTGATTGCTACCACTCTCTGAGGATAAACTTTGACACCTTCTCGAGAGACGATGTGACCCAAATTTTTTCCCTCCATAACACCGAAAATGGTCTTCTTAGGATTTAAATATATGCCAGAATTACGACATCTAAGAAGAACCTGCCTAAGGTGATCAAAATGACTACTTCGTTCTTTGGAAAATACTATGAGGTCATCGACGTAAACAACAATCATATTACCCAATAAGCCTTTGAAAGCAATGGCCATGGCACATTGAATCTTTTTATATGCATATGTGCCCCAACGAGTAGTGAAGGTGGTTTTTATGTGCCCCAATGAGTAGTGAAGGTGGTTTTTATGTGCCCCAACGTGTAGTGAAGGTGGTTTTGTGACTATCAGAAGGCTTGAGGGATATATGATTGTAACTTGAGAAACCATCTAAAAGGGACATCATTTGAGAAACGGAGATTTGTTGGAGGATCTCTTCCATTGGTGGGACAAGGTAGTTGTCTTTTAGGGACACCCTATTCAAATGTTGAAATTCGACACACAAATGAATATCACTAGTTTTCTTCCTAACGGGAACTAGATTAGATACCCATTGTGAGTAACGGACATGTTATATGACCCTCGATGATTCCATCTTGTCTAATTAGGCTTTAATTATTTATTCCAAAGCGGGATTGTTCTTTCTTTGTCTTTGGCTGTAAGGTTTTGAATCAGGGATTATGGGTATGGCATGGACTATCTACTGCATATCGAAAACCTTTATATCTTCGTAGGACCAAGCAAAAACATCCTTGAACTCTGTCAAGAGTTCCATGAATTGAGCAATCTCAGAAGGAGAACATTGTGAACCTATATAGACTAGTTTTGGATCTTTCTAAGTTCCCAGGTTTATAGGGATGGCTTCTCACACCTTCCTAACAGATTCACTATCAATATTGGGTGCAGAGGTAGTGGCATCATTGGAATCAAACATGGATTCTAGTACAGAAAAACCAGGGGGAATCTTATTTGTCTTCAATTGGATTATGTCCCCAGTTTCCTCTTCTAACTCATGGATGATATGTAAATCTTCAAATTCCTCCTTGTTTTGAAGGAATCTACAGATTTGTTCATTGGTATCAAAAAATTTCCAAGAGTCAACATTATCAGGTAACACAGGTCTATGTAAAATTTGGACCTTTATATCTTCGATAGACCTTATGAAATCCGAAGTAAATTAAGAACAAGCCAAGGCCAAAGTATCAACTACGTGGTTTGCGACCCTAAGTTTGACTTGAACGTTGAAAGATAAGATCTTCTCAATAAGTTCCTTATCCCTTCGGTGGTATTGTTTGAGGCGTGGGTTATGAACTTCATATTTATCTCTAATTTGATTCACAACCAATTCAGAATCCCCGTTCACCAACAAATGGTGAATTCCTAAGTCTAAGGCCTTTTGGAGGCCTTGAACTAATGCTTCATATTATGCCATATTATTAGTGTTAGGGAATTCTAATCGAAAAGATAAAGGGATTTCCTTCCCCTTGGGATCACACAAAAGGACCACAACCCCAGATCCATGCTTTGATTTAACATTGTAAAAATCCATAATCCACACCATTTCTTCCAACTCATAAGGAGGGAAATGTGCATATTCCTCAGATAACATAGTGTACGTACCCATCCCTGTATATTGAAAAGACACATGTTTTGTATTGTAGGAAGAAGGTACAACATCCTCTCGGTATTTTGGTTCCCTCCTAATAACAACTTCAACACCTTTATGAGGAAAGGTGAAGTGGGTTCCTTCCATTAAGTAACAACCCTTTTTGAATTTGGTGGACCACTCCCTCCCTAAAAGCATGCCATATGCTTCAGGTATATCTACCACAATCATGTTTATGAGCATGCTCACATTCAAAGCTTGGTTGAAAGTAATGGATAAGTCCTTGATGTAACCAACAGTTTCTACAGTCCTTGAATCCAAAGCTAGTAAATATTTACATGGGCTTGTGCATTCAAGACCCAATCTCCTCATGACTAGAAGGGGCATGACATTGTGCCTCGCTCCTGTATCAGCAGCACAATTATGGAGAACAAAATCATAAATCAAAACCGAGATATAGAAAGGCGGAACCCCAGGGTCTAAATCAATAACATCATAAGATTCCTTAGGTTGAGAAGAGGACTCTTTGGAAACATGAACTCTTTATTCCATTCGTGGAGTAGGGGGTGCTTGTAGAAAACGTGAAAGGTTTTCAAACTAAGCAAGTGTTCTAATAGAATCTAATAATGCCATGTGGGTGCGGAGCTTCTCTAGATCTTCAACGACGTTGTAAGGTCTTGGTATTAGGAAGCAGGGTGGTGGATTATTAGGAAAATTTGCCTTGTTTGGGATCCATGGAACCCTATTCCTTGGAGGGGAAGGTAATCTACCATTCATGGGAAGTTTGCCTTTTTCATTGTCATTGGGATCGATTTTGGTCCCTTCCACCCCTTGCGGAGTGGTTTTAGGGGCCTGACTCCTAGTTTCTACAACAAAGCTTCCAAAATAAAGAGGATCCTTATCGCAGGGAATAGAGTCTTCCATGTTAACTTGGTCATTTTTAGAAGTGGAAGAAAGATTGTTTTTTATCGGAGGTAGAGGGGCTTTGCCGATTTTAGACAATTCTAGGTGACGTGTATACGAGTAACAATACTCGAGATCATCGAAGTCTTGGAAAAAGTGGCACCAATCCACTTCAGCAACATGTTGCCTAGGAGGAGGTGTAGGAGGAAAAGGAGGCCTTGGCCTCACAGGAGTAGTAAATTGCAAGTCATTCACCTTTCGATTAAGGGAAAGTATTTGGTTGTTCATGTTCATTAATAACTTGAGTGTTTCAAAACTTTCCCTTTCTTAAATCCTCAAAGTTTGGGTAGGTGGAGTTTCATACTGAGGACCCTCATTCCGAGGTACCTCATTCCTAGGCCTCCCGTTAAAATGGGGTTGCACTAAAGGTGACAGAATCATACTAAATTTCTCCATGTTTCTTTCAATTTCCAGGGCGCTAGCCTTGGTCGCATATAAAGTTTTTATTGATTTATCTTTTAATATATATTTTACATCACGATTCATAGAGGTCATGTAGTAATGGAACAAATTGTTCCCAGATGGTTGGGAAGTAGTTGGGATCCTATTCAAGGTTGAGGTAAAGCGTTGATTAAAATTCTAAATTTGCTCCCCCTCATGGATGGAGATGGTTGTGAAATCCCTGAGTAGAGAAGCCACATCATCCGCCCCTTGGAAATGATTCTTGAATTATTGGATCATAGTGTCCCAATCTGGGATACTATCATTGGGAAGAAAGCGATACCATCTTACTACTTCACCCTCAAAGGTTCTTACAAAAATTCTAATGATGACATCATGAATTGCTATATCCATGAGTGATAATGCATCATAGAAGTTTTGTATATGTTCCTCGACACTCAATGTAGTGCCACTGAACTTAAGAATCCTTTTTGGGGCATCTGCAAGTATGTCATGAAGAGGTCGGGTCAACCTCGAAGGATTCTCGGGTTGCCAGGGAATTGCCATCAGAAGAGCTATGGGAGGGACAACAATAGTTGTTGGAACTATGAGAGGAACTACCTGAGGATTAGTAACTATTGTTGGAATGACTAAAGATTGTTTTAGTAAGGGGATTTGAATAGGAGAAGAGGAAGAGGGTGACTAAGCTCGCATGACATGTGTAACTAATTTCCCTAGTTTCCTAGGTGTGTGTGTCTCACTACTTGTTTTCTTTCTCAAACTTTGACTTCTTGTATTCCTGGGGGACATTGTTTTCGTAGTCTTAGGATACTTCCGCCCTGTCGGCTTTCAAGGGGATCGAGTAATTACTTTAAGTACAAGAGATGTATCACACCAACAATCCTACTCTTTCTGAAATGATGTAGACCAACTATAAACAAAGCTTTGTTTTCATTCTCTTCGAAGTGGAAGGTAAAGTATGACAGATTTATAACTTCTCACATGAGTTAGAACAAGTAGAATTCAAACACTGACAAGGTAAGAGGAAAGGAAAAATCGATGGTATTTTATGGCTCCTAGATGCAACAAAAATTATGAGGGAACTGAACTAAAACAAGTACCAAAGAAAATTCCAAAGGATCACTCAAAAGCCTTGCCACAAAATTTTGTCAACAAGTAGGAAACGGACCCCACAAAATTTGGGTCCAATGCTCAGTAAAAGTTTGGGATAGAAGAAAAACTAAATAGGTTTGTACATTCCCTAGTATGTTCGCCAAAAAAAAGGACGTGTTATAAGAAAAATTTGTTCGTTGGCATTATCACTGAAATTTCGTCCGCACATGGTTACAAGAACTCAACATCATCAAAACAGTGATGAAGTCATTCATGGACCTGAATTAATACTAGAGCATTCAAAAAGGTCAAAAAACTATACAAAGTAGTGAAAAATTGAAGAGCACTTTGCAGACATTGGGCGCGCGCGCACATGCGCGGAATAGGAATGTATAAATCGCGCATAGGTGCACAATGCGTGACTGTTAGCGCAAAAATCCACGCACCTGCTAAATGGTGCATTTATGAAAGTGGTCAGCCTCCCAACCACTTATGGTTCAACTACCAAGCCGATTTGACCCTCAAATATGGGTTGGATTCGACTGGTGGGCTGGTCAAAGACCTAATAATGCCCTAAATGGCCTCTTTTCACACTACAAAGCAGTTAAACAATAACCCAATGCAATGCTATAAAAAGCCATGAGTGCACCTCATTTTCTAAAAGAATTCAAAGTAATGTTATGCTTCCTATATTGTTTTAGGGGATCCATCCTTGACAAGAGCACTTTGGCACCATTACATTGGACAATCCATCTCACCATTGAGTGGATTTGTAAAGAGTTCTTTCATCACCATTTTCCATTTTCTTTGTTGTAAGAAGAGCTAGCTAGTGAGGGTCCAAGAGCCTTCCCTTGGAGGAAGAAGGGACTCATAGTCCCCTTTCTTATTGGTGCTTTGTTTTCATCAATAGATCAGCCTCAAACATTGGTGACATGGGTCTTTTTGTTCTTTTTATTTCTATGTCCCTATGCTCATGATTTTAATTTTTATTGCATCTATTAGTCTAATTCTTAGTTATAGTTTTTGTTTTCTTTCTCTGACTCTTTTCTCTACAGATGTCCTGCTCAGCAGACCCAACTGAGCTTGCAAGCACCTCTTATTTCCTCACCAAGGTGATGAAAGAGGCGCAACAGATTGGCGACTCCACTGGGGAAAGGTATCAATTTCCTACCTCATTTGGGTTTATTTTGCTCTTCTTTTAGTTTGTTTAACTTGCAGGTGCACTAACCGGCCTAAGCTGACCTGCCAACCAGCCAATTCCAAGTTGAATTGAGAGAAATCCATTCAGATTTTTTGTTCTCGGCCGTGCGCCACATATGTGCGGGTTTTCCAGCCCACAGACGTGCATCGTGCACCCATGCGCTTGAATCAAGGTTTTGTTCTGCGCATGTGCGCTTTTTAACTTGTCTCTATTTGCGCGCATGCGCTCAGTGCGCCTCTGTCTTCACTAGGACCCATGCATCTGTGCAAAATTTTACATTGTAAAGTTGTTGAGATGTGGGGAAGGCCATTTTCCTTCTTAAAAATGATGTCAAGCATGTTTTAAAGCTGCACCGCACTTAGTCCCCTCATCATATAAAGGGGTTAGTCAAAACAGACATAGGCATTTAGGAGGATAAAATCAACTTCCCTTCTTTGCATTTTGCCACATGGATGGCTTGTTTTGACTTACAATATAAGTTGGAAATCATTTTTAATCACATTTAAACTTACATTGGGACTAGAAGTTGAATTACAATCGCTTAGTATGCTCTTCTCTCGCGCCTTCAAGCGACCTTGAGAATCAGAAAAAGATTGTGAAACGATTTCATCTCCCTTAAGAACATTAAAACCTTTAGGAGAGGACAAC
>ML780449.1:251331-263112 GCA_009831015.1 Picea engelmannii | reverse complement strand
TCTACCCAGGTGGCAATTGTGGGCTGCAATTGCACCTTGATTGGATTTTGTGTGGCTATTGGGAAATATCACCAACTCTTTCGGGATATGCCCCCTTTACCCCTCATTATAACCAATTATTTCATCCTTCACTAGTTTCTCTTTCGGTGACTTCAGACCCCGCTGTTGAGTACTATTGGAAGGTCCAGTGCTATTTTACAGGAAGGAAGTTACGTCTTCTAGGACACGAGCATTTGCTTTCTTTTGATTCCCCCCATGTGGACAAAACCCACTTACCCACATATATGCTTCTTTCTCATTTTATGCATGATGCACATCTGATTACAGTTTGATTTGGATATATATATTGTGTAAACATTTAACACAAAGACTCTTGTTTTTATATTACTCTCACCACTTTTTGCACACATTCACACAACTAGTCTGACATCATAGGGGAACCACAGAACCCCCGTCATTCACAACGCTTGCTCAACCTCCCTCCTATCTTAGGGGGAGTATCTAGTCATGCCTGCTCATAGGCACCTCCTTCACACACTCCAGTGAGTGCTACTATCTTAGGATCAACTTTTCTTGGTTCTACATTACTTGGGTCAACTTCCCAAGGTCATCCGTTCACTCGCTCTCTTTTACACGGAAGTGGGGGACCCACTTCCTCTCAAGGAGGGAGCACCAACCCACCTAGCCCCCCTCAAGGGTCAGGTTCACAACACACTATGGCTGGAGCTAATCCTCCCCCCCCACTACAGATGCCATATTTGGCCTCTCTCAACATACCGGATCTCACTAAACTCACCAATGATCCTATATTGCATGATCCCACATGGCCTGCAATGCCAACCAAACTACCTTCAGACATACCAAATTTTGAAGGAAAGGTAGGCGATGACTCTGCCAACCATGTCATGACCTTTCACCTATGGTGCTCCTCCAACAGCATTATGGATGATTCCATCCGACTGCGATTATTCCAACGCACACTCACAGGCCCATCGACTAAATGGTATGTCGAAGAAAAATCAGGGTCCCACGCAACCTTTGAGTCATTGGCCAAAGCATTCTTGACCTTCTTCCAATTACCCATCCGCCATGACAATGGTCTCGAACTACTGTCTAACTTCAAACAAACCTTAGCCACACACATCACTGACCACATTCATGAGTGGTGTAGGTGACGTAGTTTGTGCAAAGCAGAAACACCAAGCAACAGTGTCTCGACTGGTTTTTTAGATCCCTTGTCTCTCTTCTCGGTAAGGATGTAGCTTCCACCTTCCCTTAATCCGAAGAGGAAGCCATCAACAAAGCCCAACAATATGACCTCATCTATGCATAGTTAGGATACTTATACATGGTACTTCCTGATCTTCCAAAACTTCTGCCATTTGGCCAAGACAAACCTAGGATGTCTCACTCAGCAGACGGACTAATCGGTGCCACCACACACCATGGTCCACAACCCCAACCTCCACCTATGTATGGAACACCTCAATACCCGCCGACATATGGGGGCACTTCTTATTACCCCCCACCCCCTTATCAACAGCCATACCCTGTTGCTATACCTCCACCCATTAGTGGACCACCACGGGCACCTCCCATACATCCACCTATTCCCACAAACAGTGGTACTCCCTCAACATCAGCTTATAGTACTAGTGAAAGAAATATGCCTTCCTATGTACCTTATGGATCATTACCACCACAGAATCCATACTTCCCATTTCCTGGTCCTCCACAACCCATGGCTCCCCCACATCCTCATGCGGGGGTGAAATTTGTTCAACCCTCTACTGTCCAACAATATCAAAGTTTTGAACAGTTAAATACAGCCAACCCAATCCATCCTTCGAACAATGCCAAGAAGAAAGGATGGAACATGAATAACAACAACCCAAGTCAAGGCGGGAATCAACCCCCACAACACCAACCAACTGGGGGCAACCAGAACCAAGGGAACCAAAACCTCCAAGGGGGCAATAATAATAATAAACACCAAGGGAGAAATAATGTTAAAACCATCTTCCCTTGTGCCCTTCATGGTGAGTTCGGCCATTACACTCATCATTGCCCCCAGATCGCTGATTTCAAATGGTTGAAAGACTCTGGTAGTCTTTCCCATTCTCCTGCACAACCTGCCCCTCAGTAGGCACCATAACAATACATGCAACAACCCCCTCCCACCATACTTCAAAATCCTATTCCACATCAAGGTGTGATAAAAAACCAACAGGACACACAACATCCCCCACCTCAGGTGGGACAATACCTCAACCCCAACAATCTAGTAGAGCATACAATTCTCCTCACCAGTGAGGAATAAATCCTTCTGCAAATGCATAGTTGTCAGTATCATGCACCCGCTGAGTCTCCTTCCATCCCTCTAGAAACAAACCCTCCACCATCGGGACCCCCGTTGGTGATCCCTCGCCCTTCCGCCGAACCACCGCTTCGCATCCCTTGCATCCCATTGTGCAGGAATGTCCACAACCCATAGGCTAGGGCAGCTCATAACTATAGTTTGGTAGACGACTTAGCAAAATCCCCGGCTGCCATGTCATTCTTGGAAGTCCTACAGACTTGTCCTACACAGCGGAAATTATTACTTTCCGCCTTGGGGGCAGTCGACCCTGCAGATACCTGACTCATCACATTTGATCTTGACAGCGGAGAACCTCGTCTTCCCGCCTTGATAGCTTTTCAAATACCAGTAAAAATATGAAACATCAGAGTTCATCGGTGTATCATCGATGAAGGTGCATCTACATGCATCATGTCCAAAACAGTATGGTAGAAACTTGGTTCTCCGGAACTCATACCCTCTGCCATCACATTATGAGCTTATGACGGACGACCATCCTCTCCTGAAGGGCTCTTCCAAAATTTCCCCATCGAACTCGGGGGAAAGACTATTCTCATAGATATCGAAGTTATCGACGCCCCCCTCGATTATAATATCTTGTTTGGTCGTAGCTACATGTACGCTATGAAGGCAGTGGCATCTTTTGTCTTTCGGACAATGATGTTCCCCCACAATGGGAAGATCGTGACCATTGACCAAGTCTCACATTATTAGCCTAACCCATCTGCCAACTTCGATAACATTCTTCCTCTCATCCACACAAACCAAGATGCATATCCACTCATTAAGATGGGTCCTGGGATTTTTAAAGATCCATCCTTGTTAGGGATGTACCATGGAGCACCACCACTCCTTCATCCTACTAATAAAGTATGCATCATATCATCTAATGGAACTCACATAGAGGATACCCTTCCTCCTACAGAGGCTTCTGTCATATCTGACATCCTAGTCGTCACAGAAACCCCTCCTCAAAACCCTCTTAGAAACTCATCGACCCCACCAGTCCATGATTCCACCTCTCCCCAAAGACATAGTCTAGTTTGGGAGACAGTTCCCCAACCCCTCACTCAAATTCCCTTCTTTTACCCTCCACCCGATATAGAAGATTTTCAGGTAGCTGCAATGCTCACACTGCCTAATATGGCATTAGCAATCCCAGTGTGGTATTTACACCCACCTGATATGGTCCCTCGACCATCCCTCCCCCCACAAGAAGGAATCCCCATGAAGATTCCCATCCTTACCCCCACCACTCCCCCACTCACCAATCCCCCTATTACAGCTGGGGGTAGGAGAAACAAGAAGGAGCCCACCACTCCACTTCCTCCACGCATCCCACCACCTTGCACACTATGTGAGAAAGAGGGCCACCAAACCAACAACTATCCATTACTACCTGAATTATAGAATTTGATCCCCCTCAATCAAACTCCCACAACACCTTCCACTACGGCTAGTCCCACCACTACCACCCACCCTTCCAGTAGTAAAGGGTTGAGGACCAAATACGTTTTTGCTATATGTTTAGAGTATGGCCATTATACCCATCATTGCCTAGCACTACCATTCTTTTGGCAGACATTAGCTGCCGTACGCCAGAACTTCTAGAACAACCCCAGTCCTGCTATGTCCTCCTCAACAAATATCACTGACATCCGTTATGTCACCACTTCAGTCAATGAACGTATGAGACGCCCTTGCTCTCTCTATGATTCATTAGCTCATTTTACCTACGAATGTCCTATGATCCTTGCATACAGGCAACATTAATTGACCCTACTTCACCGACCCGCAGAGGCGATCATTGACATTACCTCATCACTAGAGGCTCTTCATGTCATTTCTCCTAAACCAGAGGCACTCCCAACACCTCCATGGTTCTTAGATGACGTATCTGAGGATTCACCCCCCAACTCTCCCGCTCATTCCCCTATAGACACTCTCCATCCAACCACCACAGGTACCCCTCAATACTTCAATATATGGTTTATGTTGAGTGAACCCTCACCATCTCCTAGCATTGTTCTTCCTACTTCTTCCTCAGGGGGAAACCACACTATCATTGAGATCACTCCTCATGACCCCTTGTATTCCCGTCACTTCCAAAGAGACGAAGAAATACTCGAAGAGTTAAACCACCCAGACTCTCCCTGGGATGCGCTACACCACCGCGCACTCTTCTCTCCACAGGAAGCCCCCATGCCTCCTAACCAAAACCCCATTTACGCAATTGAAACCAAATATTTTATCCCATCAGGGCCTATCGATTGGTTCAACAATCCCATTCCTGCTCCTGATGTGTTTGAAGAAGGCAATATGGCCAACATTTCCCCCACCATCAAAATCGACATTTCCATTAAAAATGACATCGTCGAAGAAATCATCATTGGAGCTGCTTGCACTCCTCAAGAAATTGATGCATATAAAGCCCTCTTCCAGGCATATAGGGATATTTTTTCCTGGTCATACATGGAAATGCCTGGCCTCAATCCCTCTATTGTCGAACATCGCATCGACACCTGGCCCGACATCACACCAGTTCGCCAAAAACAACGACTGCTACACCCATCCAAAGCCACGGCTATCAAAGCCGAAATTGACAAATTATGCACTATCAGGTTTATTTACCCCATCGCTTATACCTCATGGGTTTCCAACCCTGTACCCATCGACAAAAACCAGGGCACTATCTGTGTTTGCACAGACTTTCGCGATATCAATAACGCATGTCCCAAAGACAACTTTCCAACGCCTTTCATCGATCAAATTATCGATGACTGCGCCGGCCATGAGGCTCTCTCCTTTATGGACAGATTCTCTGGCTATAACCAAATTCAAATTCACCCAGCCAATCAGTATAAAACCACATTCACTACCTCATGGGGCACTTTTGCATATTGTGTCATGCCTTTCATCTTAAAAAATGTCGGCGCAACTTTCCAGCGGGCGATGACATACATCTTTCATGATCTGGCTAATATCATCCTCACCTACTTGGACGACCTCACAGCTCGATCCAAGAGACGCGCCCAGCATCTCGATGATTTACGAATCATCTTTCAATGGTGTCGTCAATACAACATCCGCTTGAATCCTCTCAAGTGCGTGTTCTATGTCACCGCAGGGTGCCTCCTCGGTTTTATTGTTTCCCAAAGTGGTATTACCGTGGACCCCCTCAAAGTCCAAGCTATCATCGAAATTCCACCTCCTTGGAATTTACGGCAACTTCAGAGTCTACAGGGCAAAGCTAACTTTCTTAGACTCTTTTTCCTGGATTACGCCATACGCGCACATGGTTTCCTTCGCTTACTACGTCATGACATCCCATTTCACTAGGTCGACCACACCCAATAGTCATTTGACGATCTTAATGCAGCACTTTCAAATGGACCTTTAATTAGTGCACTTGACTATAATTGCGACTATATCCTCTATGTATTAGCATCAGTTGTATCAGTAGTTGGCGTCCTCGTCCAGCTCGGAGATGACAATCGTGAACATGTCATTTATTACGTTAGTAAAAACCTTTCAGGGACACCCTTGAAGTATAAACACGAAGAGAAACTTGCTCTTGCAGTTGTCCTCGCAGTCCAAAAACTGCGCCATTACATTCTTCTTCGCACCACAAAGGTCATCGCAGATTCCAACCCTATGCAATACTTTCTCAGCCGCCGGCAAGTTAATGGTAAATTCGCTCGATGGATCGTTATCCTTCAGAAGTACGACCTCAAGTTCTCAACACCTAAGAGTAAGAAGGCCCTCGTTCTCGTCGAACTTGTCATGGCCCTCCCCTCTAACACCACCAACGCCCCCGTCAACACCGACTTTCTCAATGAACATCTCTTTTACATCACTTCAGATGATCCTTGGTATGGAGACCTCCTCGTCTACCTCCGAACTCAAAATTTTGGTAACCACCTTTCACAAGATGATCGTCAACGTATTCACCATCAACCCCCCCACTACCTTCTCATCAGAGACATCCTATACCAACGGGGCGTCAAAACCATTCTTCGTCGATGCCTGACTATTGACGAGGCCAATAGAGTCTTAAACGACTGCCATAGCGGCACATGTGGGGGCCATCTTTTGGGTATATCCACTGCTTAAAAGATTATTTGAGCCGGTTACTTTTTGCCTACCTTGTTTCATGATTGCATCCATGCCATGAAACGATGTGAACAATGTCAGCTCTATGCCAACAAAGCCCACGCTCCCCCTGCTCTTCTTCACCCTGTCATTACTGCCGACCCTTTTTGTAAATGGGGCATTGACTTTATGACTTGTAATCCCCCCTCCAGCAATGGCCACAAATACATCGTTGTCGTTGTTGACTACTTCACCAAATGGGCTGAAGCTATGCCCACTTTCAACAACACCGCTGACACGGAAGTGCGTTTCTTCTTTAACCACGTCATATCCCGCTTTGGAGTACCCCTCCAACTTTTTTCGGATCATGGAAAACACTTCGAGAATGAGATCTTCGTCGAACTCTCATCTCAGTTAGGCTTCTCTCATGAGTTTTCTTCACCATATTACCCTCAGTCTAACGAACAGGTCGAGGCAGTTAACAAAGTCCTCCAGACCATGTTACAGTGCATGGTTAATAAACATAAAACCAATTGGCATCATATGTTATTTTCTATGCTATGGGCTTATCGAACGGCTGTGAAGACCGCTACTGGTTTCACACCATTCCATTTAGTCCATGGGGTCGAGGAAACTCTTCCCATTGAGTGCGAAATTCCCACCTTACGCACCACAATTGAGCTATTACCTGACACTGCTCCAATGGAGCAGAGCTTGCTGAACTTGGAGTCTCTAGATGAAGATCGTCGATCTTCCTTACAGAACAACGAGGCAGCTAAAAAACAATCCAAGGCTACCTTCAATCGCCATGTCAACCTTTGATCATTCCACGAAGGCAACCTTGTCCTGGCTTATGATATCACTCATGATACCTTTGGCCACGACAAATTTGAATCACTCTGGCATGGCCCATACATCATTCAACATTGCCTCACCAAAGGCGCATATATCCTGGGCTCTCCCGAAGGCCCCTCTCTCAAGGAACCCGTCAACGAGTTGTATCTCAAGAAATTTTACGCTTAAATGTAGTCATTCTACTTTAGGTTATTTCTTTTCTTGAGTTTTTAATCTTTGTTTTCCTCCCCTCACGTCTAAACTATCCTTTGTGCTATTGACAGATGCTTCCTCCATCAGCCTACCACATCGGTTACACCAATGACGCCAGCCGTTGGACACAAAATCTCGCTTCGACTGCTTGGGCTCTCTACACCCCCTCACATGAAATGCTCCATAGAAGTGGCATATGATTTGGGTTAGCAACCAACAACCAAGACGAATACACTGCTGTCATTGGCCTCTTGGTCGATGCCTAGCATCATCATATTCGTCACCTTAGCATCTTCCTCGACTCTCAACTAGTCGTTCTCCAGCTCAACAATGTGTACCGCATCCATGATCCTTGCCTCTTTCGCAAATACCTGCAGGTTAGGCTTTTATCTTGACATTTTGATTCCATTACATTTACACATATTCCAAGACATTTGAATCAAATCACAGATAACCTGGATAATATTGTGTTAGACTCGCATATATCACATCAAAATACCTCTACACATACATAAACATATCACAATCCTGTCACAGCATATATATAGAATAGACATCATCAAACCATTAACCAAAAACATGTAAACACCACATAGATCTCAAAAATTATACTCATGTATATATATATATATATCGGTCTATAGTGTCATCTGAATGTTTACATACAAAAAATACACGTACCCACAGGCCAATGCAGCACCTCAGTACAAAATGGGCTCACCAGCCTATATACAAAAATAGATATACATCCAATACATAAAGCACCACTCATGGTGCCTCTAAAGCGCCACCACTTGCTCCTCCCTCAGGCACTGGCAGTCCACCAACACCTACCCCAGGAGGTGGTGGCCCACCCCCTACAGGCCCCTCCTGCCCTGGTGGCAGTCGTCCGCTCGTCATCGCTGCAACCACTGTTGCTCGTCGCACGATGCCCCGCCATGGTGGCAGAACCCCCACACACTGCTCTAGGAACGTCTCGTCCTGAATGAGAGACCATAGACCCTCAGGCACGTCCTGTAATACCGTCTCCAGCCGACAGCGTATATCCTCAAAATCCACTCTGGTAGCCGTCGGAGGAACGTGTGATGGTCTAGCACTAGGGTCATCAAATCGGCACCTCCTCGCTGCCCTCTCCAGATCAGCTAGTTGCCCTGTAGCATCCTCACGCCGATGTCTCTCCCCCCGTGGAAGTCTCTCTAACTCTCAATGAGCCGATGCTCTCTGCGTCTCCACCTTGCATCCACGAGGTGCTACATCTGCACATACAAACAACCAACAGATAGAATGAACATCTATATCAAAAACATATGGACTGCTATCTCAAAATATGAAAAACAATATACACATCTACATCATCAACCCACATACCTCGATGATCAAAAACCTCTCCTGGAGGTAGCACCATGTCTGGATCATCCTGGAAGTCCACCCAGGCATAGGGGTAATTTAAAATCACCTGTGGCATCTGCCGCCATACCTGTGCCACCTCTGCAGAAAAGAAGTGGCCACCTTCTCCACCACTGTGGTGAAGTAACACCGTCGACCACCACTTCAGTCGCGGCTCTCGCGCCCCAGGTGCACCTAATAGAATCCTCGAATGTAACATCGGCACCCTCTCTACTAACCAGGCCACTAGGATGGACCCGAATGCAAACTCCCCTGTATCTGTCGACCAACAGTGGTCCAACTGCGCCACCATCCTCGCATGTAGCATAATCCCCCAAGCAAAACGCTCGTCGGCCAACACTCTCTCCAGCACCAGAAGCTAGCCACCACTTTTCCGCTGGGTCACTAGTGACCCATATACTCTCACAATCATCGCTGCTATACAACGATGCACCAGGGAATCTATAGCCGCAATGCTCACCACCGTCCCGGACATAAAGTTTCGACCCAAACAATATCTCTGGCCAATAGTCTCAAGCAGCATACCCCTCGGCAGCACCGGCTCCGTCGGTAGGGGCGTTCCCCGAAAGGGAAGCCCCGTCAAAAAATATACATCCTCCACCGCAGTGAAGGGGATCTGCTCTCCTTGCACGAGGAAGCAGTGCAGCTCCGGACTCCATATCTGGATCAGGAATTGTAAAAGATACTTCTGTGCCCATATCAATGGGAACTCAAAGAACTTTAGCAACCCACAGGCCGCCAAAGTCGCATGAACTCTTGGCCCCTCAATGGCCACGGCATCTCGCAGCTGCAACCAGTCTCGCTCTCGCCACCCCACTGGAATCGTCACCACCATCCACCTGCAGACAACACAGAGTCCTATATCAGCTCAAGCAACCATCAACAACATCAAAAAGACTCATTTTTATACACCTCAACCTTGCCTCCTAGGTGTGGTTTTGTTACCCACAAGCGCACACACATGTGTTCCTGTTCACTACACAGGTGCGCACACATGCACACCTGTTCACTACACAGGTGTGCATCAGTGCGCACTTGTTTGTTTTTACAGGCGCACTCCCACACGCGCATGTTCACCATACAGGCACGCTGAGAGGTGCACCTATTCAACCCACAGACGTGCACTTGTGGGTTCCTGTTCAACCCACATATGCGCACTTGTGCATGCCTGTTCACCATATAGGCGCATCAAGAGGCGCGCCTGTTCAACCCACAGACGCGCACTTGTGCGCACCTGTTCAACTCACAGGCGCGCCCTTCGAGCGCGCCTTAAATTCTCTCTACTGCACCCCCATGCATGTATATCCAGTGGAAAGGTGCGCACATATCCACGCCTATCACTGGATCGCCCGCGCATGTGGGGCCCATATCCCCTAAATGTCTCTGTACGGCCCCCTGTACAACCCCTTCCCAAAAAATGAAATCCTATTTCTATGCAGGATGATCAGACCACTAACCTGAAGCTCGCTAATCACCAATCGGATGCCTCACCCTCCCCGAATCTCCAAATCTCCTTTGAAAACTGCTCGTCCAGTCACTATTGCAGTAGGTACAAATGAGGTGGCAATGTGTGCCCTACAGCTATATATAGGCCTTTTTCCAAACTTCCACTCACCATTCCGGGAGCCCACGGTGTCCATTTTTCAATCCGTCTTCAGCCATGGGATCAGCATCCCGTCACCTACATCACAGCAGTCCCTGGGTCACTTTTCATCCTGAGCCCATGAGGCACCTTTTTTTCATACCATGGTCAGGTATGCATGCGCATAGTCACACTTATCAAATACATGCTCATATCTTTGATTCTCTTCAGATATTGTTCACTTTGGGTATTTGGTTTTCATGTGTGCAGGTACTTGCTCATCATCCATCGGCACGACCCCTTCAGGTATATACTCATCACTGGCATGTAGTCTTTCCCACTCTATCGTACTTTCATTTCCAGTCACACCCTCTGATGCTTACCTCTAGGATCTCCATTCCCAGTTCTGCAGTACCCACACCTCCATTTTGCATCTTTGGTACTGTTACCCGGTAGCATTCTTACCCACATGAGTTGTCCCATTCATAGCACCTTTTGACACTTTTGACACTCATGTTGTTCTTCATTACCCTTTAGGGATGGGAGTCCCGATAGTCTTTCATCATGTTGGGAATCAACCACATACTCCTTCTCCTCATTTTGCTAGCTTTCCCACACGGACTCCCAGATTGTCCCTTCTCGGTTCTATTTTTACCTGCACCTCCGTAGTATCATGAACCCTCCATTTCCTCCACAATCAGTTTCCCATCTGCGAACCTACCTTCATTTCACCTACCTCATACAGAAACTCACCAATGGGGCCCCCACCCTTCATAATTTTTCCAAGTAAATTATGCCCTATGTGGGCCACCCATATCACATTGGGGCACCCGTTTCTATATTTGTACATTTCTCCCCAATTATTTGTTATTTATTATACAAACGCCTTTATTTCCAATCATTACATTATCTTTTTTGTCGTCACCTTTGGCGACCTACTTCCCTCCTTTTGGACAAACGCAAGACATGTCACCCTTGGTTGGAGCATGACTTATCATCTACCCTTGCCGGCATCGTCCATATCTTCAGAGTACCTGTTGGTCCCCAGTTTTGACTATGTTCTTCGCCCATACTACGTACCATTGACCTCCAACTATATGCCAGTATCACCCTTTTTGACCTCCTTTTGATGTAATCAACATCCCTTTACTACCAAAGGGGTCACCTAAGGTATCTTTGAAATTCAAGTGATTATTATGCATTTTAATACTTTAATTTGATAAATGAGCTAATGTCACTTGGGTAGGTACCATTGCTATTCTTGGCGCAGGGTTCCGGTACCAGGTACCAACTC
>ML780449.1:225625-238137 GCA_009831015.1 Picea engelmannii | reverse complement strand
TGCTTTATTTTTAGGATAGCATTCGAATAAAGACTAGACGCTTGCCTGCACATACTGTGTATCAGCTCGAAGTATACCAACCCTGGTTTGACAATTTAGTGATTCAGGACACTTAAAAGCTACAATTTAGCAGCCTGATAGTACCCCACAGGTCACTTACCTCTACCCTATGAATTTGTTCACCTTGTCCTGCCTCTAGCACAACTTGTCACCGGTCTTGTCGTCCACCTGACACTCGACCTCATTACCCAGTTGCGGCCACTTTTTATCTCATACATCCTCCAACCAAGGGCAGTCTTGAGTCCTCCCACTTCTTGACTTCGTCCATGTACCTCTGCCACTTCCTCACCTCAGTAGATTTCACAAATCCCTTTGCTTCTGGGAGTCGCATTCCCCTTTTGTCGACATCAACACAATTTTCCAGGAGGGTGACATTATCTTGATTCTCATTATCCATTCAATGAGAGATCTCGGATGGAACAGGGTGAAACACCAATGCTCCCTGTTGTTGTTGACCCCCATAACATTCGACACCAACACTTTCTCATGTTATGGTGGGTCTTACTTTGCGACTATTGCAGTTATTTCTCTCATTTGTTGAAGACCTCTGAACTTGGCTAGGATATCAATGCCCACATAATTGCTGCTACTTATCACCGCGATCACTTGCCTACTATTCAGAGTATGTTCATTTGCATAATTGTCTTTTGCCTTCATCACAACCGCCCCTGAGGGCACTGCAGTTGTCTACACCAATGCTTCAGTCATCTTTTTCAGAGTTACCTGACACGAGCATGGGGCATGCCTGCCTCATTTGTACACAATTTTCTATTGTACCCACCTCATAGAAGGTCGGGTCCTACCGGTTCCTTTTTCCCTCCAATGGATCACTCTAGACAATCACACTATTACTCTCTCTTACAACAACATTCTCAGTAGAAGAAACATTGATGGATTTCAGCTATACGTATGCTCCAAACCTCATCCATCAGGGGGCATTTGTTATCACTGAAATTTCGTCCGCACATGGTTACAAGAACTCAACATCGTCAAAACAGTGATGAAGTCATTCATGGACCTAAATTAATACCACAACATTCAAAAAAGTCAAAAAACTATACAAAGTAGTGAAAAATTGAAGAGCGCTTTGCAGCCATTGGGTGCGCGCTCACATGCATGGAACAGGAACGTATAAATCGTGCACAGGCGCATGATGCGTGACTGTTAGCGCAAAAATCCATGCACCGGCTAAACGGCGCATTTATGAAAGTGGTCGGCCTCCCAACCATTTATGGTTCATCTCCCAAGATAATTTGACCCTCAAATTTGGGCAGGATTCTAATGGTGGGCTGGTCAAAGACCTAATAATGCCCTAAATGGCCTCTTTTCAGACTACAAAGTAGTTAAACAATAACCTAATGCAATGCTATAAAAAGCCATGAATGAACCTCATTTTCTAAAAGTATTCAAAGTAATGTTATGCTGCCTATATTGTTTTAAGGGCTCCATCCTTGACAAGAGCACTTTGGCACCATTACATTGGACAATCCATCTCACCATTGAGTAGATTTGTAAAGATTTCTTTCATCACCATTTTCCATTTTCTTTGTTGTAAGAAGAGATAGCTAGTGAGGGTCCAAGAGCCTTCCCTTGGAGGAAGAAGGGACTCATAGTCCCCTTTCTTCTTGGTGCTTTGTTTTCATCAATAGATTAGCCTCAAACATTGGTGACATGGGTCTTTTTGTTCTTTTTATTTTTGTGTCCCTATGCTCATGATTTTAATTTTTATTGCATCTATTAGTCTAATTATTAGTTATAGTTTTTGTTTTCTTTCTCTAACTCTTTTCTCTACAGCTGTCCTGCTCAGCAGACCCAACTGAGCTTGCAAGCACCTCTTATTTGCTCACCAAGGTGACGAAAGAAGTGCAACAGTTGGGACAGATCCAACCTATTCGACTGTGAAGTTGGTTACAACCTCTTTGATAGCTCGGCACAAGGTAGAGACTACCCACACCTCAAGTGGTCCTTCTCCTGAGGCAGTAATGAAGGGGAAAAAGGAGAGGTGAAATACTTACCAGGAGTCTTTCTCAAAACCACCCACCCTAGGTGTTGTCCTCCCTCAGCTTCCTGGATGGCCAAACTGGCCCGGGGGGTGAAAATTATGGACAATAGGATGAAAACAAGCTCACTGATTTTTAGGACAATGAACTAAATAAAGAGAACAGTGAGTTGTTCTT
Organism: Picea engelmannii; assembly: GCA_009831015.1. Classification (NCBI taxonomy): domain Eukaryota; kingdom Viridiplantae; phylum Streptophyta; class Pinopsida; order Pinales; family Pinaceae; genus Picea; species Picea engelmannii. The sequence continues at coordinate 235,900 of ML780449.1, read as the reverse complement.
TCCATTAAAGCCTTGGAAAATGGCACAAAATGGGTTCTCGGGTGTTATCGGGCTAATTATTAAGTGCAGACACAAATCAATCCCTCTACATCCACCTAGATCTAGAACAAAACGATACAGGACATGGCGCTTTCCCTAAGCTCTAATCATCGAATTTACTATCAAACAAGAGATGAGTGACATAGCTTTGAATATCACTTTCTTATGTCTTTGTTGTTCCTGCTTCTCTCTGGTGCTCTTGTGCTATTGATCCTACAATGAAACACAAACAAACCAAAGTGACAACAATAATAGTATATTCAATGAAAACTTATACATGTGATCAAGGAGTCATGTAATAAAATAAGAATGATTTTATGGGAAAGAAACATGCCACTGTATTATATAATGTGGAAGAAAGATACAACCAGATGCCTTGATGTTGTCAAGTTCCTTCCAACAGTTCCTTGCTTCCCACACACTTCTTTCTCCAAGGATTATGAGACCATGTATCTGATAGCTACTCACAATCTATCTTGACAAAGCAAATCTCAAAGCCACTCTAACCAAGATAATAATCTCAAGCCAAACTCAAGCTAACTTTAGCCATGAGAGCTCCTCTCCTTTTATAGGCTAAAGAGGATAAGATGAGGAGGTTAGTATGATCCCATTAAATCATGAAAGCAAGTAAGATCCAAACCGTTTGGAGGCCACCTCACCATAGAATCCTCTCCTTCTAGAAGCATCGAGAAAATGCTCGTTTCACTTATGTATGAAGGTCGTCACACCCTAGCTATAGTGAATCCTACGAAAAATCTGCAATCTAGCTTTATTATAGCCTGTGAAAATCAAGCATTTATGCACCCTCTGTATAGATCAGCCTACATAAATCCTCCTTAATAGGGTTTTTACAAAGGAAAACACAACTTCTTCTCTCAGGAAAAGTTCTTCTTCCTTCTTTCTTCAGGAATTTAGGCCACTGACCTCTCTGAAGGCAACATATAGGTTTACATCATTAATGGTCATAAGGGTGATGAAAATAATGTGTAACAAAGAGACCCCCCAAAGTATGAAGTTAGAATAGAGTTATAGCTAAAATACTTTTTCTAGTGTGCGTAGGGAACAAGGAACACGTCAATCGGAAACCTACCAACAAACAAAGAAATGCAGTACAATAATATATCATCATTGAGGTAGGCATTCCCATACTCAGAATACAAATGACTCAAAGCATAAATGTTGACATGCAAAGATCCATGTCAAATAAGATAGGTCATCGCCACCAAACATACACTGCGGATCCATGCCAATATGACTCAAATATGAACATAGCCACCAAAAATACACTGTGGATATGTGTTAAAGACTCAAATTTGAAGATATCCATGAGACATACAATGTGGATCTATGCAATAGTACAAACTGAATATACTCCAACGCAACCTAAATCTATCAGAAAATATCCAAGGTCTTCATCTCCACCACTCTATAGTACGAATCTAACCATGCGAATACATGTGTTGAAGTCGAACATGGTAGAAACCACTTGATTATTGGTCATTAGTGTATACCATTAACAAGTGCGAGGGAAATCACCATTAATTTCAATGACTCCCAAGGTACTCTAGTACAATCTGATGAATGTGAATTAATGAGTTGAAGTAGAACACTCGGTGGAATCTCTCGATCAGGGGTCAATAATGAAAACCCACTGTCGAAAGCGAGGAAACTTGCCATTGAGGCATGCAATTTCCAAGGTACCAATTAGTCTCTAAGTCTAATTCCTGGGTAATTAGTTGAATTTGATAGGAAAAGACTCATCACGGGAAGGCCTTAGTGTATCCTCCATCAATGACACGAAACAGGTAAAAAGATTTGAAGTATATCAAAGTAACAAGTGATTCAGAACTAACTCGGGGATGGTTGACGCTCTAAAAGGATTGAGGACTATAGAAATGGCCAATGCAATAGAATTATTTCCAGGTTGAACTTCTCTTTGAACATATTGACGACACGACAACTGTCTTGGAAACACTAACTCGACAACAAGGATCACATACCAATTTGTAATTTTATAAAGGAGTATGAAAAAGAGACAAGTGTATTTTCCAACCTAGACACAAAGCAAGTGAAAGGGCGTCATGTTCAAAAGCGACTCTTCCATGGAATACAAGTTTATATACATTTCTTTCCCAATTTTTCCCCCATCATTTCTAGCGAGTACCTCTTTATTTTTACACAAGCTTGAGGAGGATAACATATGCTTGAAATGTAAGCTCATCCTTTGGATGAGTCCATTGGAGTATGTTTAACGAACCCTAAGAAGGAGTGGTTCAGTCCCATATGGGTCTTTTGATGTTTGTTTAATGAGTCCAAAGAGAGAAAACTCGGGGGTTTTTCTTGTTTAGAGAGTCTGAAAAACACTTAAAGAGAACTATCTCAGTTCCTTTTTCATAAATTAGTTTAATGAGACCAAAAAAGTGATAAACTATCACCCATCAAATGTTTTCTTCAAATACTTTTACGAGCGTGAAAAGAACAAGGTTGCTCGGAAATCTTTTCATGTTTAGAGAGTCTAAAAAGAGATTAAAGGGAACTCCAAGGGGTTCCTTTTTCATATAACCTTTACGAGTCCTAAAAAGTGATAAAAGAATACTCGGCAATCTTTTCATGTTTAGAGAGTCTGAAAAGAGCTTAAAGGGAACTCCAAAGGGTTCCTTTTTCATATAAAATTTATGAGTCTGAAAAAGTGATAAAAGTATAATCAGTTACATTCTCACATATTTACGAGCACGAGAAAGAACAAAGACTAAGATCGGTAACTTATTCTCATGTATTTACAAGCATGAGAAAGAACAAAGACTAAGCTCAGAATTGTTTTCATTTTTACGCAAGCTTTAAAACAAAACAAAACTATGCTTGGGATAAATTTTATTTTTACACAAGCTTAAAACTAGCCAAAACTATGCTTGGACCTGGTTTCATTTTTACACAAGCTCAAACCATAGGAAAATATGCTTGAGATAGGTGGTTTCATTCTTACACAAGCTTGAACCAAAGTAAAAATTATGCTTGCGACTTCCCAACCAATGGTTCACGAATCCGCATGGTTGGTACTTAGCCCCCAACTTAAGAAGCTAGTGGCTCAACTTCATCATGAAGTACAGAGGCTGGAAGCATTGCCCCCAATATTCTATTCTTCCAACTGCAAAGGAGGTTGAAACTAAGCTTCAAATACTAGACGAAGGACTTAACTCAAACAGAGAGGGGGAAATTGTTTCATTTTTTAACGAGCTTGACACAGGAATAATAACTATGATCATGAATCCAGGTTCAATCCCCATACTTTTGTTTCATTTTTTAACAAGCTTGATACAGAAACAGGAACTATGCTCATAACCTATGTTTCATTTTTTAACGAGGTTGCCATAGAGACGCAAAAAACTATCCTCCTATCTAGTTTCATTTTTTAACGAGCTTGAAATTAGAAAATCATGCTCAAAGTTGGTTTCATTTTTTAATGAGATTGAAATCAGAAAACCATGCTCAACTCTCTTCATGGATTCCAAGAGGACATTGCTCTGGAAGGACACCATGTCAAGGGACAAAACTAAGTCATGGCCTCCAAGAGATCTTCACTTGACAGAAGAAACACACTCTGGAAGGAACATATGTAGAGGGTTGCGACATGGGTAAAGAGTTCAGGATCCAATAGCCCTACCGAAGAGATCAACATGTCAACTACCTGATCCCAGTGATTGTCATCGACAATGGAAGGCATGGGAGACAATGCCACATAATTGACCTGTGGCATGGGTGATACCGTTTGCATATAAGAACCATTTAGTGAGTTCATTGAGTGGATGGTCAAGTCAGGGCCAACAAACAAAAGTTGATCAATGGTCAAAATTCTCCCATTGTGTGGGAAAGATATCACACAAAAAAGAGTGGACACGATAGATTTCATGGCATAGACATAATCTCGCCCAAGGAGTAAAGAAAAATCCAAGGGATCTTGGAAAACCATGACATCAATAAAGACATTTTTCCCTCCCAAAGTTACAGGAATCTGAGGAAGGGTCCCTAAATGTTGACTAGTTCTTCTATTGAAAGCTAACAGATTCTGTGTAACTGGCACAAGCTGAGGACAACCCAAAATGTTTCCAATCAAGAGAGGAAAAAATACTAATAGACACGCCTTCATCTATCAGCGTCTGAGGAATGTCCTGACCACAAACCTGTACTGTAATCTGGAAAAGAATGTGAGAGGGAAGACAAGGTCCAGTTAGCACACCCCAATTAAAAAGGATGGCCTCATTACTTAGAGGGGGTTCCACAAGAGAAAAAGGAATACCCCCGAACATAGTAGATTTTGTATCAACGAGAAAAATGTGAGAAGCATCAGGTTTACTCTCTATCGGGAGAGTGAGATCGACGGATGACGACATCAAATCGACCACTTAGGTGTAATTATCAAAGGGGAGAATGGGGTTGACAGGTGGAAACAAATCGACTGCTTGGGTTGCACTCTCTAGTGAGAGAGTGGGATCGGGTCGACCACTTTGTCAACAAGATCGACTAAGGAAGTGACCAAATTGACTACCTAATCAACTAGACTAACTGAAGAAGGGACCGGATTGATCATTCCATCAAGTACAGGTGGGTTGAGAGTAATCTTGTGATAAGAAGTTAGAAGTTGTGGCTGTGAAATAGTCATGTCTTCCAGTAATTTTGAGGCTTCGTCCATACAAGGGAAAAGTTGAGTTTGGTGACTCCCTATGCATAACATACATGGGAACTTGACTCTACTTTTCTTCTTCCCAATGGTATCCTGCCTAGTTCATGGGAGTTCATCAACATGTTGTTCAGAGGCTAATGACATGGGTTGGCGAGGGTGTGTAGACCATGCTTCTATAACCTTGGATAGACTAGGGAAATCCTTAAGAAGATGGCTACCCTTACAAAGCATGCAAGGGTACTTGGGCTTATGGGTTGTTTGGGTGATATTGACATCATCAACATTCCCAACACAATTACTAGTAATCGGTTTCTTTCCAACATGTCTGACAGTGCTGGGAAGTTTAGACCCTTTCTTATTTTTATTCTTCTTCTTATCCACCGAGTTACTAGCTTCAAAGATTTCACTTAGCGAAGAAGATGAAACGGAAGAAGACCTTGCAAGTGAAGAAGGTGAAGAAGATCTTACTCGTGAAGAAGGCGAAGGATCAACATGAGGTTGATGCTCTTAGGGGAAAGTGCATGCAACTGAAGCACTAACTACATTCGAGATTACCTGAGTGGAAAACAACCATACCGGTAATCCAATTGTGAGACTTGGAAGGCTCAAAGTAGAAATGTGAGGAGTACCAATGTTTCCGTAAGAAGGAAAAACAAAAGGTTCCCCTGGAGCAGGGGTTCCTTCATTGGTCATTCTAGGAATCGACGCCATAAAAAATAAAGATCCAACCTATAGTCTGTTAGGGAAAACAAATAGCACATGCTAAAAATCTAGCAAGCAATAAAACAAACAAAACCTTCTCACAATGAGCACACTAGTTGGTGATGAAATCCAATGTCGAGGGAACACCGTAAGAAGGGGATGAGATAGAGCGGGTGGAAAAGTTATGTTGATGACCTACTTAATGGACTTACACTCTGGTGCAAGCTCCCACACATAATCATGGGTATACCCTCCAAGGAGCCCGAGTGAGTTTGGCCAACATCGATTCCAGGTACCGTGAAGACTTTCCCCTCCACAGTCACCTCATATAAAGACCCTAAATATATAGGCCACTAAGGTTACCAACTACTATAGTGATGACTGGGGAAATAGTCGACAGTTCGATCCACACACAAAGGTAGGGTATCTAGCCCAAAATCAACTCAAAAGGCTTCCACTCATCATTATGGGTATACCTTTCACGTGACCCCCATAATACACGCAATCTCTACACCAAGACCAACAAAGCAATGTGAGTAACTCTGCTAGTCTCAATGCGACCTCGTGATTGACCCTTGTGTGAGAAGGGATTCCCAAGAAAAAATGTAATAACTGGAATTCACTTCTCCCTAACGCAATATTCTATGTTTGTTTGCAACTTTGGAAAGTTATCATTCACACCTATTCCAAAGCCCTACAACTAATCTAATGTAGGTTTCCTACCAGAAAATATAAAAATGTCTAATCAATTTTTATAAGTGATTTATTTTAAGGTTGTTGTTATTCAAGAGGAAGATGGAATGGACTAAATGATGTTTTGACTGGCTCTAAACAATGCAAAGAAACGAGGATGTAAATATTTCACTTTGATGAATTCTATATTACTAGAAGGAGAAAACGTTTATCATTGCCAGATGCACAATGTCCCAACTTTTTTTATTAAACTCATCAATATCGATATCTTCAAGAAATGAGACAAAGAGACTATACACCAATACATGATTCACGCCCCCCCACTTTTCCATGAGGGGGAAAAAATTTTAGAATTCAAGACCAAAAAATGCCAAAAACCATGCAATTTCACTACTTCAAATGCAAGGATACCCCCAATATAATATAACACAAGAAATAAGATTTTTTGTTTCAAAGAGACACTAAAAGCAAGAGAGAGTTTCCTCAAAAAAAAAATCAACCCAAACTAAGTTTCTCTTCTAACACAAATTATTCAGAAAAAAGAAATGTTCTTTCACTAAACAATTCTAAAGAAAAATAATGCTTTGTAACAGAAAGACACTCAAAGGAAGAGATCAAATCTTTCAAAAGAAAACAAAGAAAAAAATAAGGCAAAGATGGTTGAAAGCAGATTCAAATTTTTTCAAGAAGACTATAATCAAACCCAACAAATCACCCAAGAATCATATCAGAGATCTGGGCAGGGAAAACCACCAAAAAACAAAAAATTTCACAATCCCAGGGTAAACCGGGGTCCTGGACAATCAACCAATGGATGTATCAAGTGAAAGAGTGAAAAACAAGGGTGAAACATGAGCTTAAAAGATACAACCAAGTCCTTTTAGATGGATTTAAACTGTGAATAGAGAGTTGTTCAAATCTTTGAAGACGGGGAAACAAGCCCAGAATGGCTTGATACTCCCCGGGGTGACCCGGGAAGTGATCCCGGAAGATTGCCAAAATAAAAAAAGCGGGTTGTAAAAGGGGATGAACAACCTTTTTGCAAGTTGTTATAGTTATGTTTGGGATAGTATTTACAACTTCAATTTTCAGCTCGAGGGTGAAGGGTGGACTGACGAAAGGTTGACTTTAAATGTATTTTATTGGCGTATTTTTAGTTATTAACACATGCCTTGGACACCACATTGTTTTGAAGGTTATCCCGGTCAAGAAAAAAAATCCTGAAACTATGCCAACCAATATAAGTAGAGTATTCTTAGAATACCATGGTGGTTAGGTTGAAGAGTGCTCCATGTAGTTCAGAGAAGTAGAGATTAGCCACTTCTCGTCACTAGTGCTTTCGAGTTCTTAAAGTTGCTTGGATGGAAGAAGGATACCTATGAAAAGGAAGAGACCCGGGACCCCCCTAAAGGGAGTTTTAGCTAATCTTACCCAAGAAAAGTAGTATTCCAACCAAGCTGAGCTATTCAACTCTATGACTGTGTGGTACTATGGAAAGACCACTCGATTTATACTAACTAGACAACTTCTCAGGGGCTCCCGATGAAGACTCCCTAGCTTTGACTCTTAGCATCCTATAAAATTTAAATTTCTTGAAGTAAATGACCAGGCCATCCACGTGGTGAGGTCATGTCTTGCTTTCACAAGTTTGCCTCATGGTCACTGAATTTGAAATCTATCTAAAATCTTATACAGAAAACAATTAAATAGGTATGTGACATATATGTCACGGCTAAATAATATTTATATGTATGTAGCTAAATAGTATAAGTTTTGTTTTGAGAGTATGGGGTGGACCCCTGAATTATTTTCAAGTGTTTTGCGGCTTTTTGAGTGTATTTAGCTTGTTGATTTTTGTATGGCCCCTTTAGGGGCAACCACATGTAGATTAGAAAATGAAAAATTATACAATGAAATGATGACAAAATTAACTAATTAAAAGAAATGATTACACCATTCAACCCAAAGGAATGGGTTGAGGCTCTTTGCGAGCGGCAAGGCTGCCATGCGCATGAAAGCCCCAACTGATTCCTTGTATGGGGATTGGAATTTTAATGTTTGGAATTTAGAAATAGTTTACCACTTATGTCCTTGCAGGAAAACAATGAAAATTTTAGTATTTATATATGAAAAAACTAAATTAAATGTAACAGAAATTTGCACATAAAAGATATATAACAGCCAGCTATGATGGTTCTCTCGTGGGGGGAAATTGACCAAAATGGCCAATTTTCCTATTTGGGACAACAAGGTTAATGGTAGGAAAACATAACAGAAATATATGTGAATGGAAAGAGCAAGCAAACAAGTATGAACAACCAACTAAGGAGCTATTTGATTGTTGTCCTAAGGGGCCCTATGACACCTGACCACTAGCTAAGGCTGAAACAACTTAGTACTTCAGAAAATATGCACTAAAAACACATAAAACAAGTTAAACCAAGTAGTTATAAAATGAAAGCAAGCAAGTTAAACCCAAGGAAGCAACAACAAACACCTAGCCAACCAATCCCTCCTAGATATAGCTATCATAACAAGCATTTACTTCTACCCCTCAACCCTTAACCAACAAGTGACACATCCAACAACTAAAATCTAACAAGTATCACACACACAAAGAGTCTTGGAAAATTTCAGCAAAGCTTTGTTACTATATTTATCCTCCTCCTTTACAATGTCAACCCTATTATTTATAAAGGAGAGGTGAAGGCTTAGGGTTAGGTCACAAGACACTTGTCACTTTTGGAAAAGTGACAAGTGGACCAACCCTAAAGTATTTTTGTCTTTTTACCAAAAGTAACATTATCCTAGAAGAGAATCTTATCCAAAAGGGATCAAATCAAATCTGTTTTTACCTCTTAATTACAATTTATACATACCAAAAAGCAAATCATGTGAGACTACATATTAAAAAAAGTCATTTTTCATAAAATGACAAAATCAATATGCCACATCACCATTTGCCTTGGGATTTGTGTCATCCCAAAGGTTCTTTGGTTTCTTTCCATGTTTTGAAGTTGAAGGTGAGGTGATTCAGTACAGTACTTGACCACACATGGCTATCGGATTCACCGGAATGAATCCCCAAGGTGTGGGGAAATTGACCAAAATGCTTAGGAGTGAAAGGGGCTTTTGGGATTTGTTCCTTGTATGTAAGGAAATGCTCATTTTTCAGGAACTTTTTAGACCTGATTATACCCCTCATTTTCTTCCTATAATTTTCGTTGTGAACTAGCCGAAGCATGACTTTGATTTGGGCTTGTTTTAATGAGGGGACCCCTAGGCCTAAACCTTGAGAGGATTTTCCTCTATACTAAACAACCACAAAAATGTTATTTCTTGTGACTATGCTATAGCTATGTCCTCTACCTTTCTGCTCCCTTTCATTTGGTGCAAATCTTACTCTGGATGAGTAAGATATTGCCCCTGGAAGGTACACAGGAAGGCGTCGATCGGGAGACTGATCAGGGAAAAATTTGAAATTGGGACAAAAGTCTGGGCTGGACACCATAACTGATAGGTTGTTACAGGCCTGCATACCTATAGAATAAATTGGTTTTCCTCATCTAGCCCAATTTGGCCTCGGAGACCCACAATTAGGCCTCCTTCTGGCACATGCTTATCAAGTCAATAATGAGTCCATGTCGCTCTGGGACATGTCACTGAAATTACGAGCTGAATCTATGGAGGTGAATGACATGGATGCATTCTAGACTTCGCCTAGGTCATTTTGACTATTCATGGATGAAATTCCTCCTCCAGATGGTGAAGTTATAACATTAAATAGTCCAGTAAGCCTTAGGGGGGGGAATTAAATTATACTATATAGCTAAAATATATAATAAAATTTATTTTAAAAAAATTATAATTTTATTATGAAGTTTTAAAAATAATTTTATTATATATATATATATATAATAAAAATATATATTTTTTTAAATAAAAAATAAATTATAAATTATAAAACGCATATTTAAATTTCAAACCCCCTTTGTTAGCCCCTGGTCACCCATATTCCCAGGTTGAAAATGAAATGGGGCCTGCGGGTTTGGAGAGAGGAGGGAGTGGATGTTGGAGGCCGCGTTGAGTTGGCTTGCGTGCGCATGGAGGGGGATGAGAGTGTTGAGGGGAAAAGGGGAGGAGAATTGTGGAATGGGGGACCG
>ML780449.1:189790-215009 GCA_009831015.1 Picea engelmannii | reverse complement strand
CACAGGACAGAGTTCAGAGACAGAGGACAAGCCGGGTGGCCTATCCCGAGCTTGTTGACTGGTCAGTAACCTTTTGGGGACCAAAAGGTCTTTTTGTGGGGAGGTGTGATCCGAAATCGGATCTAGAAGCCTGATAGGGCTTGCAAAATGCTCAAAAATGAAAGTGCTCAGAATGCGAAGAAACCTATGCCATTGCGTTCGTCTCGTCTTCCTGATTCTGGTGGTATATTTACTTTGTTAAACAGAGTCTATATGGAGAAGATATTGCATTCTATCTGAAAAGTCAAACATGCAAAAAAGGGGATGACTGTACAGTCCGTACAATCCACGTGGCTGAGTCGTACAACTAATGTGGCGGCTCCAGAAGGTGACATGTGGCAGGACCTAGAGGGGACACATGGCAGCTCCAGGGAGTGACACGTGGCATGCAGTTTTGGACGAATGGGCGTACAGTTGGACCAGTACTGAGGTGACACGTGTCACCACTGAAAGGGTGACACGTGGCAAGGTGATGTCAACAACTGACGTGGCAGGCTGACAGAGCGTACAGCAGGGCTGACGTAGCAGGTCAATGTGGCAGTACAGCAGATGACGCGGTAGTTTGACGTGGGTGAATCACAGGTTGACATGTGGCATGATCTAGTTGGTTGGTAAGGGTGCCATGTGGCCCAGTCAAGGGCTACCACGTGGCACCCCATTATTGGTTGTTGGTTATGTGTTAAAATTGGTTTTGGTTTTGGCGTTGCCGGGGGTCGAACTCGCGACCTCCGATGGGTGAAAGGACTGGGAAAGTCGGGCTAGCTAGGCCGCCGGCCGGTGGAACTTGTTATCAAAATGGAAATATATTTATTTGAATTTAATAAGTGTTTTGACCGACGGGAAAAAGGGTCGGGGCATAGCCCCAGCCCTCGATTCAATGCATACACCATGCGACCGTTACATGTAGCAGGAGCTCGGGGCAACCAACGAATGCACGAGAGTTTTGGATGGGGGGCGGTTACCACCACGCCATGTAACCATAGCCATGGGACCCGGGGCCTATCATTATTTTGGGCACGGGAGTTCAAACAGTTAGCACACGGTCCTATTAATTTGCCAAGAAACCAGGAGCTGACACGGACGGGGCTAGCATGCAGGTGGTGTGTTTGGCCACATGGCTGCATGCCCATATGACCAGGGGGCACCTCTCAGGGGACTTGCGCCCAAATTAAACTATTTTTGGGTTTTGTTATATAGTTTTGGGTTTTTGTTGTAAATGTGCCTATTTTTTATTGATTTTCTCCATTTTTGGGGGATATTGGGCATTTTTGGAGGCCAAATTCTTGGAGGAAGTTGGGGATGTGCAACCAACTCCAAGGCTATATAAAATAGGCCTGTTTGAGGCCATAAGAAGTCATTCAGAGCAGAGTTTGCTGAAGAAAAGCCAAGTCAAAGTCAGTCACATGCAGGGAAGCCTTTGAGGTGGAGACGTTGTTGGATCGTTTCTGGGAGATTGGAACGTTTGTTTTGCATGTATTTTTCTTTGCAGGGTTCTAGAGATCTGGGAGAACAAGACTAGATCAGTCTTGTAGCCATTTGGCATTGCAGCAATGTACTTTTGAGCAGTTGATCAGAAATAAAGAAGCCTCCCCCACAAAGAAAAGGCCCGGAGACGTAGGCAAAAGTTGTGCCGAACTCCGTTATCAACTTGCGTGTTTATGGTTTGTTGTCTATTATTCATTTCAGATCTGCATATGTGTATTTGACCGTTATAATTCCTTTTCTTTCCTCATTCTCTCGCTAAATTCTCAAATGGTTAATTAACACATGCAAAATTAAAACTCAACCATAGTCATTTAAAAGATCCGATGGATCATCTATTTATATCAAACCTCCTAAACATAGTTTGTACACACACCAAGGGTAAACCACAGAATAGGGAGGCCAACCTACATTTTTTTTCCCCTTTACACTTTTAAAATTTAATTTTCACATTAAAAAACCCTAAAAATGACATGACGTCACCCTTTTAGGGAAACGTTTTGGCACTAGAAACAGGACGTTAAAATTGGAGATGAATCATTGAGCCTCCAAAGGCCTTCTTCTCAAGAACTAGGGACTTCTCCATCATAGTGAGGCTCCTAGTCTCCCAAAAATTCCAAGTTTCAATCTCCACCACCAAACCCTAGCCCTTGGGTGACGTCAATCCCTCCAAGTGTGACGTTTTTGCGTCAAGAAGAAAAATGTTGGGATATTAAAGGGATAGGATAGATCCTTCAAGGTTTCTATCAAGCCCCCGAAGGCTATCATCATCATCTGGTGTGCAGGCCATGGTATCCAACCTATGGGATTCAATCCCCAAGGAAGCCCAAGCTGGGCGTGTTCTTCCAAAATTATCTGCCAGCTAGGTCCTACAAAGACAATGAATACACCCTCTAAGGATATCAATTCAAATTCATCATGATAAGTAAATAAAATCAATAAAAGAGCCACCTAAGCATGTGCATCAAAAACCACCTCATCAAACTAAACAAGTGCTCAAATACCCTATGAAACTTTCCAAGTTTAGGTATGGGAGGGTTGACAAGGTGTCTTATTGGGTGAATCATTCCTAAGTCAAGGAGTATTTCACAGGTGAACCCCTCTCTGAATCATGTGGATATGATTATATGTATGGGGGAAATACTTTTGGGCATGGGGTTCATGGAATACAAGGGATTGTAGTGTCTCATTTATGGGTTCCTTTGTAGAGGGTGTGTTGCACCTTCGTTTTCAATGCATCCTTTTTCCAGGCCCATTTATTGCCATTATTTAATTAAGGTCCAAACATTGGGTACTCCCTATGGGTTAATAAATTATCTTGGGGGGAAGTACAACTGAGTCACTTGAAGCTAGAGGTACATGGAGTGCCATATGCATGGAAATAAAGGGGCGTTGCATGCGTGTACACACCTCAACAAGTGGGACATTTATATAATGTGAATTTGCTTTTGCATGTCTCTGATTTTTTAAGGGAAGCATTTCATTTTTCTCAAGACCTATTTGGGTGAGAATGTGGAAGGTTATGATTTGGATTTTATCTTTTTCTAGCCACATTCTCTCCCTTCTTCCCATGAAATGGGGGACAATCCCTTCTTGGGTCAGTACACCCAAAAATCCCAAAAGGTAAGGAGACCAACAAGGGGTGAAGTCATGAAAAGTGATAAGTATGATCGGGAGTGGCACAATGACTTGTGAAGGGGACTCCTAGTAGAAAACGCATCTCTAAGGGTGACCACTTACTAGGGTGCAATGTCAACCACCAAGGTGAATAAGGGCAAAGAGCATAGCTTCCAAGAAGATATTACATAATCAAAAGCATTTTTTAAATGAAACAAACTCAAATGCCTCAAATATTGAAATGACACTCACCATAATACATGGCTTGTACCTCATGGAGAAAGACCCAATGTCTTCTGTAAGCAAGTTGGTGTGGCGAATACCAACATGATGAATCTGAGATCTATGATGGTGAGGCGAGACTATGTCTGTGCAAGTGGACATTGTCAGCCATCTGTCTCTCGGTACTCCATGTCTACAACCTGAGGGCCTCAAGACATCATCTCCTTAATTATCCCTAGGAAATGGGAATAGTAGGTACCATCCTCAAAATGAGGGGAAGTGCTCAGGGGTTTTCCCACTACAAGGAAAAGACCTTGTAGCGGAGGTTATAATGGAGGTTTTTAGTGTTACAAAATTGGAAAAAGTTTGGTAGACAGAGGTTTTAGCGGATGTTTTTATAGGCAATGCGCTTCATGGTGTATACACATTAGTGCATTATCAAACTTAAAGCATCGGTGCTTACATTTCACTAAAAGCACCAGGGAAGTCAAAACAATATTGGGGCATTGTTCCCCGGATGGGGTGTCAGAGCAGTCAATGGGGCGAGGTTTGCACAAGCCCGAAGGGTGGCGTGGCATGGGGCCATGTGATGGGCTCATGGCGCAGCCCATCGACGTACCCAATGTTTAATGGCAAGATTAATTCGATGGCAGGGCGCATTTACGCATCAGACCTCTCCTCCCCGCCGTTTATTTCAATGGCTATGCTCGTTTTGCTCGGTATTCACCTCTGCGCGCAGGTAGCAGAGCTCTCTCCTCTGCAGCAAAGGTCACCCCCAGAGCCCTGTCGCTGTCCGCACCTGGTCCGCTCACCTCACCCAGTGTCTCTCTTACTCCTGATTTGCTGCGACACTCTCGCCATGCCTCGCTATCGTTCCAGGGGAAAACCAAAGCGAGGCTCCTCTTGGAAGCCTCGGCGACCTCTGGTAACTTCCTCCGATTCAACCTCAAGTGATTCCTCTCCTCCACGACATGCCACGACCAACCCTGTTCCACTGCGAGCCCCGCAGCCTCGCTCCATGGCCATCATCCAGCGCACACCTATCTCAATTATGCGTCTCTCTCAAGATCAAACCGAGCTTCCGTCCAGCTCTTTGCCTCCAGGCGAACCACAGGACATTTGGAGCGATCATCCTTCTCCTCAAACAGCACCCAGGCGGGCAGGTCCGTGCTACCCGGAGAACATTGACAGAATCCAGTTTGCAGAGAGCCTGGCCGTCCTACAAGACTTGGTTTTCGAGCTTCGACGAGAGGTCGCGGATCTACAGTATCGGTTCCAAGCTACGGAGGGGAAGGTGGCCAGCTTCATGCACATCATCTCCTCCATGCACGAGGCCCTGTTCTCCGCCCCGGAAGACACCCGTCCCACAGAGCATCCCGAGAACCCCACCGAAGCGGCACAACCCAACACACAACCTTCAGAAGCAGCAGGAGAGCAGCAGAAGGAGAGCAGGAATGACAGCAAGGACCTCGCAAGCACACACGAGGCTGTCGAACATTGGGACTATGGCGTCACTTACATCGAGGAAGAACCTTGCTCAGGCGACTTCCTTGCCACCTGGCCTACCTACAAGCCAACTATCTAATCATAGTGTATGTCTGTTTACTTAGCTACTAGACATGATAGGATAAATAATGCTCTTTTTTTGTCAAGTTTAGACTTATATTCTCAAGGAACCGGCAGGACTAGTTGGACTGGTTTCCCCATGATGGGGCAGTCCAGCAACTGTAGCCCAGGCCTAGCTGTATTTTGGACCAATGTTTCAAACTTTGGAAGGATCTTAATATAATTTTACCCCCTTACTTACAAAAAAAAAATATTGGGGCATTGGTGCTATTGTAAATAATAACGCACTTGTGCTTTAATAATAACAATGCACCGGTGCGTTACAAGACAAACCCAACCAGTGCATGAAATTTAGAATGCATTGATGCAGAAGTCTGATTCAGAAGCACCAGTGTGTTACAAGAGAAACTCGATCGATGCATGAAATTTAGAATGCACTAATGCGGAAGTTTGATACATAAGCACTGGTGCGCTTTTTTAATTAAATGCACTGAAAAGCCAATTTTTATTATTATAATTGTTGTTGTTAAAATAGTATTACGATCGGTGTTGGTTCATTGTATTACAACACCGGTGTGCATTTTATTACAACACCGATGTGCATTTTATTACAACATCAGTGTTTTTTAGCATTAAATGCATCGATGTTCATTTTCTCTTTTTAGAAACATGGACCTGTGACAGTGCAATTATTGTTATTTTTTAATTCCACTGTTCATCAAAAAATTGACATATATCTTGTAATAGTATTCATATATATTAAATTTTGAGTAGTTCATTTGGATATGATGTTTGGATTAGTTTATTATATCATCATATTTTGCATCTCTTCATTATAATATTTAATCATCCATATATTTAATAAGCGATGTAATGTTTCACAACAACATTGGACAATGCAATAGAATAAAATAAAACTTATTTTAATATATATGAATAAGAGGCTCTTTGCCATACAAAATGGGATACTTATTGGTAACCCCTTGTCTTTAAATTGGGACACTATGTATGTTACATTAAACAAAATGTTTGATTTTCACAAACAATTATTTCAAAAAATACAAAAGCTTGCATTGATATCCAAATATATTGATCATCATTCTTTGTTGGAACTGTTGTCAGTGCTCGAGCTACTTCCATGACTTGGGCTATTTGGCTGAATGTTTTGTTGATTACCTCAATTGTTTTCCTCTTCTTCAAGTTCCATCTACAAAAATAAAAATAAAGTGTAATGAGTGTATCTACATTGGTGAGAATAATGAAAATAGAAATAAATAATATACATGAATGTAAATTGAAAAGAAACGTACCATAGAAAGAATTGAGTCCTGAATGATACACATTCTTTCAAAACCAAATCTCATTCTTTCTGTCAACAACTCTTTTGTTGGCACATTTCCATACTTTGTATCCTACAAGTTTTATACTCCATAATAAATCATAGATTTAATATAAAGGATTTTTTTGTTCCATTAATTATAAAATGGGAGAAGTAAAACAACATAGATACTTACAAATTCCACAATTAATTTTTGATATGCCAACATATAATCACAATCCATACTTAACCCAATGTCAATCAATTCTTCCAATGGCTCTTCTTTCTATGTTAGCACATTTTTTAGGACATTCAAGGATGGTTGTTGTAAAACAACTTAAAATATACAAAAATGAAATCTCAAGTTGTTATAAGGAAATAACAATTACTCACAAACTTTGCTATCAACCCTTTTTTTCCTTGTTGTYCTRTTTTATGTGTTGAATGGGTTCCATTTTGTTTTCTTTTCTGCAAGAAAATACTTGAAAATTAATATTTAATGCTAAATTATTTATTTATATGTACCTAATAGAAAAATTCAATGATTTCATACATTTGAAGCACATTGTTGTTGACATGGCTCCTTYTGTGATGAAATTATGTCYRTTTSTTTGACCATCTCCTTATACACTTTTTTGGACATTCCTACTGGCATAYTTCRGATATCATCTCATTGATCCTTTRGGATTTTCGTAATCTTCCTGAAAAAATTAACATGACAATAAGCTATTTTTATATTGATATATGAAAACTAAATATAACAAAATTGATATTGATAAAGGAATGTTTTGTAGTAATATATACATATTCTAGAAAAGAATTTTTAGGAATTTACTTTTTGAATGATTCTTTTGTTGTTGTTCTATGTTTTTGCTATTGCAAGTCTGACAGGTCTCATTGACCATTGCTCTAGAAATGCTTCCTATAGTTTAGATATAACCTAGTTCTTGGAATCATTTGATCGATTTGTATATTGTAAGTGGAAAGTACGTCTATACGTTCGTTCCACTATATCCCTCATAGTTTTGTAAAAATTTTCCCTCTTTCATTAACCTCCAGCACCACTCTAGATGAGCTAAGGACCAATTCATCATCATTTACATCTTCTATAATTTTTATTTTCTTAGGATGACATTTTTTTCCTTCGTTGTTGGTCCCTGTAGAACATTAAACATATGTGAATTAATAGATTGTTTGAAACATTTTATCTAATATTATTAAGTATATTATTAATGAAAACTCAAAAAAGAACTCATATTGAATAGTATTTTTTCATTCACCTGATGTAATATACCAGATATAAAAAGTATGCAGAATAGAAATAAAATGCTAGAAATGGTAGAATAATAGTAATATAACCAGCGTAATCTCCACTATAACACATAAATGATATAAGAACAACAATAGAAATAGCACTTTGATTCAGAAAGCAATGTTCACGGGCCTCTTCGAGGGGGAAACCTCCAATCGAGTATCACTTTGTTACAATAATCTCCAAGCTAGGGTTTTCATACCCTCGACCCTTATTTATACTAAATATGTCTATCAAGAGAAACATCTAGAGGAAGATCCTTCTAGAAGTGGAAGCTTCTATTAGGTCTTCTTACATCCACCTTATTCTATTTTATTGAAATGCCTTATTAATATTGACCTTTATTACATCCGAATATATTGCTCTACCTATGTGTGGGTTAGGACCCTAACATTTCCGCCCCCTTAAAAACAACCTTGTTCTCAAGGCTTGAGATGTGGAAATTGTTGCAGAATGGTAGCTGGTTCCCAAGTGGCATCTATTGGAGTTGTATCTTTCCACTAGACTAACACTTCCTTGATGGTTCTCTAACACAGGCGATGCTCACGCTGGTCCAAAACTGCTTCTGGCTATAGCCAAATGGATCCTTCTTCAGCTAACTCGGGAAGGTTGGTTTGAATTTGGAACCTAGTTTCAATCACTTTCTTTAAGCATGAAACATGAAAAACAGGATGTAGCTTCGACTGACTGGGCAGAGCTAACTGATAGGTGACTTGTCCCACACACTTGAGAACTGTATAAGGACCATAAAATTTGGGTGCTAGCTTCTGACAATGCTCGGCCTTGAGGGAAGTTTGCTTGTATGGTTGCAGTCACAAAAACACCTGATCTCCTTCTGCAAATTGACGTTTAGAGAAACCTTGATCTTCTTGTTGCTTCATGCAATTCTATGCCATGACCAAGTTCTCTTTGATGGTACGGAGAATATCCTCTTGAACTGTAAGTGTTTGGTCAACCGTCTGGACCTTCGAGGTACCCGGTAAGTATGAGAGAACTGAAGGTGGCTTATGTCCATATACCACTTCAAAAGGAGTCATGCATGTAGTTGTATGGTAGGAAGTGTTGTACCACCATTCCTCTAGGGGTAACCATTGAGCCCACTGATTTTTCTTTTTAGAGGCAAAACACCTCAGATATGTTTCCAAACACTTGTTGACAACTTTCGTTTGACCATCAGTCTGGGGATGATAAGATGTGCTAAGATGCAATTGGGTGCCCTGTAGCTTGAATAGTTCTTGCCAAAAATTTCTTGTGAAAGTTGGGTCACGATCAGAAACAATAGAGTGTAGCATGCCATGAAGCTTGAAAACCTGGTCCATGAAAATTTGAGCCACCGTGGATGCAGTAATGGGTGTTGAAGAGTGTAGAAATGAGCATACTTGGAAAGGAGATCCACAACCACCATTATGACTGATTTATTTCCTGATTTGGGTAAGCTTGTAATAAAGTCCATAGATATAACCTTCCAAATAGCAGGTGGAATCGGAAGCAGTTGTAGTGTGCCCAGAGATTTGATTGTTTCTCCCTTGTTGCGTTGACACACATCACATTCAGTGATAAAATTACGGATGTCATGTTTCATACCATCCCAGAAAAAAGAACGTTTGACCCTGTCATAGGTTTTGGTGAACCCGGAGTGCCCCACTGTGGGTGTAGCATGAAGCTCAAAAAGTACTATGGATTTAATCTTTAATTGTTTACTTAAATAGAAATGACCTTTGTATCGAAGCTTATCCTAGATCCAAGAGTGGATCATTGGTCTGCAATTGTTGGATTAGATGCGAACTTTTGGTATCTTGTAGCCATTCCTGGTGAACAGCTTGGATCCAATCTGGTACAATGAAGGAAAGAGAAAAAAGGGATCCTTCTTCTTCATATTTTTGGAACAGTGCATCTGCCACCACATTGTCTTTTCCTTTATTGTAAATGATCTCATAATCATATCCAAAGAGTTTAGTCACCCATTATTGTTTCTCCGGGGAGGAAATGTGTTGTTCCAAAAAGTACTTGAGACTTTGATGGTCTGTCTTAATTTGGAAACGTTGCCCCAAGAGATAAGGGTGGCACAAATCAACGGTATGCAAAATAGCCAACATCTCCTTTTCATAGATGGGTTTTCCCAGATTCATTTCAGATGGTTGCTTGCTGGTGAAGGCCAAAGGTCGACCCTCTTGCATAAGGACAACACCGATTCCTTTCCTTGAGGCATCACATTCCAAAAAAAAGGTCTTTGTGAAATCAGGAAGGGCCAAAACCAAAGTGGTGCACATGGACATTTTCAAGGTTTGGAAAGCTTGAGAAGTGGTTGGATTCCAAGTGAAAGATTTCTTTTTTAGGAGAGCAGTGAGAGGTGCTGCAATATTTCCATAATCCTTAACAAACTTGCAATAATACCCTGTTAAGCCCAGAAATCCATGCAATATTTTGAGAGTCTTTGGGTGCAGCCAGTCTTGCATAGCTTCAATCTTTTTCGGATCCACCCTGAGGCCATCCTTTCCAACCAGATGACCCAAGTATTCTACTTCTAAGTGTTGATGGGTGAAATTGACCATCCGTCAATTGAGAGAGTGGAACCGGTCCGGGGTTGTCTAATAACCCAAGCCGTTTGGGATGAACCACCCTGACGGGTTTAGCAACTCTGTTAGCCGATCTAAGGTTCTAGGAAAACCAAAGAGAAAACTAATCTAAACTAACTAATCTAACTAAAACTAAACTAACTAAAACTAAATAAAACAAACTAACTAACTAACAATAAGTAAAACGAACTAATCTAAAACTAAATAAAACAAACTAAACTAACTAACAATAAATAAAACAAACTAAACTAACTAATCTAATTAAAACTAACTATTAAACAAACAAACTAATCTACTATTTCTATATATACAAACTACTAACTGATACTATACTAACTACTACTTGAAATATTACTTATTTACAAAATATACAATATCTACAATTCACAGATTTAAATAAAACCTGGAAAACTCATTTACTTTCTGCCCTAAGACAGAGGAAGATATTTTTTGTTGATTTTATAATTTTATAAACAAGAAATAAAACTTACTAAAATTAAACAATCTAATATACTAACTACACATACATCTAACTAAAATACTAACAAATATACTAAACAAATAAACAACAAACAGACCTGGAAACGTTCCAGATTTGTCCTGTGTATGATGACTTCGAAGCTGGTCGGAGGAAGGAAACTCACACCAGATAATCCAGAAGCTTCTCGTAAATGATAGGCTGCAATGCTCTTTGAGTTGTTTACAGGACAAACAAGACATAAAAAATCATAACAATTATATGATTTATAAATCTCTGCAATAAGGTAAGCCTGTTATGCAAAAACTTATACTTAATAATCCAATTAATGAAGAAGAGAAATCTGTCATTCACAAACTAAATCAAGTAATTGCTATGTTTTTAAATACTGGAAGAAATCAGATATGGATTATATTGATTAAATCATATCATTTGCAAAAGACTAAGATAGCTAAAGTAGTCATTAACCAAATGGAAATTGATACACATAAACATGAAACAAAATATTGATATTATGAAAAGCTAAAGTTGTAGCAAAACATCAATTTCTGTCTCAGTCTGTAAAAATTCAATATCCTTGTTCTCCCACGGATGAGGATGATCTTATTACAAAAATAATAAGTATTTATAAGTTTTTCCACAGGGTAAAACCTCCCTGTGGAAGTTATAAAACTGTTTACATAATCTGGGAAGATATTCCCAAGTTGTCTAAACTAGGAAATTAAAATGAAACTAAAACATCCAAATATCCTCTAAACTGTCCATCAAATCCCATGCAAATTCGAATTCACCTGAAAAGGATCCAAAATAGACAAGTTAGAAGACTCTTTTATTAATAAAATGATAAAAATTAAATTCTATAGACTTAGCTACAGAATCATCTGATTCTGTAGCTAGTCTAAAATAAGATACAGAATCAGCATCAGAATCGATTCAAAATCTTTTAAAAGAATTGAATCCAATTATCTTCCAATAACCATTTGAAAACGAATCATTTGAGATTAAAATGATTTTATCATTCAACATTAAACAGGATCAAAAATGATTCAACCGAACACAGAGATAGAAATACTCTGTTGTTTTGTTGCCACAAAATCAGGTACACAGAGTCATAATCGAACAGTAATAAGATTGTTTCATATCCAATTGAAAATGATAATCAAACATATCGTATGTTATGGTTAAACAAGAGATATGATCCAATCCATCACAATCATTTTCCAATCGTTATAGCTGTAATGATATAGAAAAAAGATTCATATCTTTTAATTGAATACAAGGATAGAAATACTATGTTTTCGATTATTGTTATAAGTCGGGTAAATGAAATCATATGCAACAGCATCATAATCATTTCTCAACAAATCGAATCCATCTGTTATGAGATCATTTTGATATTCAATTGAAAATAAAACAAATCGCAAACACATCGTTACACTTGCGAATCGAACAGGATTATTACGATAACTGTATGGCAAGCAATTTAGGCTGTGAACGAATCCAAACGATAATTGACACATAACCAAAATCATAACAGAATTAATCAAACAAGTTTTGTTATAGATTTCGATCATTGATCATTGCACAATCAGCAAACAGGATTGATTAATTTTGAACACAGTCGTTTCAATCAAACGAATCATATTAGGGTTTGACCAATTCATTTCACAAATTTAAAATACAGAGGATCAATTACAATCTGAACTCGACTCATAGGACAAACTTGCCAATTTAGAACAAAAGCGAATCGATTAGCTAAGATTTTCACACAGTTGTTTTGATTTGGATTCATTTCTCGATTCGGGCGCGAATATAATTTGAGCGTAATGTTTTCATTAGAGAAACAGAGTCGTTATCCTTAGCTTGGAAACAATCAAATATAGAACATCATGCGACTCGGCATCGTAACAAGTTTCTTCCTGAAAACATTTACCAGTCATAGCATGCCAATGATAATGAAATCGAATCCGAGCAAAATCGTAAAAATCAAACTTAATCGAACTGTTTACCAACCATAGCATATAACAAAATCAAATCCGAACGTGATTATGTTCTAAACTGAATATGAAAAATTTCCTTTTCAAATCGGATACAAACCAATTCATTTGAAGGCAAACTATTAATTTTGTCACCTAAACGAGGCAAGCCAATCAATCAAATTCAAGTGAAGATCACTCAAATCCAATCAAAATCTATTGATTTCTATACTGGGAATAATCAGATCGCATATCGAATCAAAAATTATTTTTATTAAAAGAAAAGCTATATATAGAATGTACGCAATATAACAGAGCCATTCAAGATGTGAACAGAACTGTTTAAAAACTGAATAGAAATCATTATAGCAAACTAGATTATTTACAAAGAAAAACGATATCAAATTCTCCATACCTGTGTAGCGACGAAGCTGCTTGTTTATACCAGCTTGGAATTTACAACAGCCGTGGATGATTCCATGTTCTTGAATAGGATAGAGCCGGTTGTCTTTTGCTTTTTATCTGTCGTTTGGAGCTTGGCCTTTTGACTGGTTAGGACTGCAATCTGGTGTTCCAATGACTGAATACTTGATTGAAGTATCATAACATCAATATAATATCACTCTAACCATGAATTGCACTGATCACAGGGTGACTTTGTAGGTTTAGACAGAGCAGGCGAGGGTTTGGACAAATGAACGAGGGTTTCACAAGGAAATTCAATACCCGGGTAGTTAGGTTCGTCCTTTAGGCAGGGGGGTAGGTTTGACACAAAATCATAAGGGGGCTCGGCACACAAACCTTGAAAATAGGGGTATTTGCTGGCCAAGAAACGCTCAACTTCTGAATCAGAGTCCTCACTCAAGACAATAGGGTTTGGCTCAACAGGGGGTTTTGGCTTGTTCCTTGCCATCCATGAAATCAAACATGCATTCTTTTTCCCTTTAGCATTTGCAGCAAGGTTTGCCTTGAGATTTTTGCTCGTAGGCTTTGTAATGGCTTCTGCACTCTTAGTTACAGTGTCGGGTAAGTCGATAGGAGGGTTGGCCAAGGGTTTAGGCAGTAGGACATGGTAGGGCACTGGGGGTACAGCCTTGACCTCACTCACCATAGGTTTGTCAACCTGTGTAGGGTTCGGATCCTCGAAACCATTTCGAGCAACGAAATTGCTCCAACTATCCCCGTGCAGACTCAAATGATAGACAATGATAAGCTTAACAAGCCCATAATGAAAGAGGATACGATGCAAATAATAGGGCATATTGAGAGAGTATCCCATAAAAACCATAAGCAAATGCAGGTGGTAAAGGAACACAAGCCCGTATCGACCTTCACAGGTCACAAACTGCTTGATTATCATTAATAAATCATGCCAGCGTTGTTTAAGCATAGTTACGGGCATACCTCTATCACAGGAGGTGATTTTGTGTGATTGAAACAACAATTTCCATGGCACTTCCTCGACCTTGCAATTCTTAAACCAGCGCTGTCCCGAAGGAGCTAACCCCGTAGCCAAGCTGATGAACTGCTCATCAATCTCTAATTGTACATCGCCTACCTTGGCTCGACGACCATCGAAGGTCATGGCAAACTGTCGAGCTACGCAAAGGTTAAAACCCTCAAAACATTTCACGAAGGTAAGCCATCCACTGTCTGCCAAATATTGGCGGGCATTGTCAAACATTAACAGGGCTTGGTTGCCATTGGGTTCAACTCGCACGACTAGGGCCATGGAGCTGAATGCATGGTAAGGACAGGGTTCGAATTCACCAACACACACAGTAACAGAGCTACCCGAACCAACAACAATGAACGAGCAAAAGGGGGTAAGCATAAATGTGCACATGCGAAGGTGGTGGAGTCTGCCATTCATAATATTCATTATCCAAGTACAACCGCCAAAAATCATAGCTGTTTACTCCATAATAATAGTTCAATCATTAAGTCATGTGTACAACCAATGAAATCCAATGTGCATACCAACGCGCGCAAGTGTTATACCATAATGTTCAAACGATCGACATATAAATCAACACCAAAATCAACTGTGCGCCATTGTATTAATTCAAAAGTTAAACCAAGGTGCCAAACGATGTTCATAAGTTGATAAGCCAATAAGTTATGAAAATATTATCATAAGGATCATATCATATATATATATAAAAAAATTAATCAAACCCCTATGCATTTCATAGAATCACTGATCAGGCAAGTCATAAAAAGTGTAAATCCAAATGCTAAATGCCTTCAATAAAACATAGAAAATTTTCATGCTTATAGTCGTGAAAACTTAACGAAGACAAATGTGCAAATGTCACAAGAAATGAAAATGTCGTCTATTTGAAAAAAGCGACGAAAACTTGATGTTCGCAAGACATAGGTGTAGGTAGCTTATAGGATAATAGAAAAAGTGAATTGGCTACTAACACTAAGGCACCAAAAGCACATTTAGATTGTTTCAAGAAAATTTGGTGTTGAGAGAGTAGATGGAGAACTCGATCCACATGAGTAATATGGTCTATCTAGGTTTTTCTATGGATGAGGATATCATCAAAGAAAACTAAGACAAAATGATGGAGAAAGGGACAGAAGACATGATTCATGAGGCTTTGGAAGGTGGAGGGGGCATTACACCAGCCAAAGGGCATGACCAAAAACTCATAGTGGCCCTCATGAGTTCGAAAGGTCATCTTGGGAATGTCTTCCTCTTTCATACGTATCTGGTGATAGCCCGAGCAAAGATCAAATTTAGTAAAGAATTGGGCACCACTCAATTCATCCAGGAGGTCATCAATGACAGGAAGTCAAACAAGAACTGACCACCCATCTTGAATCTATCTTTGCATCACTCTACACCAAACAGAAGATCCCTACAGATGACCCTTTCTCTGACGCACCTCCAAATATTGAAGGTGAACATTCCTCCCATTCCCATACCTTTCAGCACCATTGCTTTCAATGTGACCTACGCCTTTCACGGGTGGATGTGACCAAATTTGATGGCTCTGATACCACTTGTAATATACCAGATATAAAAAGTATGCAGAACAAAAATAAAATGCTAGAAATGGCAGAATAATAGTAATATAACCAACATAATCTCCACAATAACACATAAATGATATAAGAACAACAACAGAAATATCACTTTGATTCAAAAATCAATGTTCACGGGCCTCTTTGAGGGGGCAACCTCCAATCGAGCAGTGCTCTGTTACAATAATCTCCAAGCTAGGGTTTTCATACCCTTGACCCTTATTTATACTAAATATGTCTATCAAGAGAAGCATCTAGAGAAAGATCCTTCTAGAAGTGGAAGCTTCTATTAGGTCTTCTTACATCCGCCTTATTCTATTTTATTGAAAGGACTTATTAATATTGACCTTTGTTACATATGAATATATTGCTCTACCTATGTGTGGGTTAGGACCCTAACACCTGATTCATCCTTTTGCAATTTTTCCATCAAGCTTTTATGCTCTTCTACACTTAGATCACAAACAATCTTATCGAGCTTCCTCATTTTGTGGCTCTGCATTACACACACTAACCAATACATATTAGTTAAACTTACATATAGTTCAAACATATTATTTTTTTATAGATTTAAAAAGAACTTGCCTTTCTTTCTTTTTTGGATGTGCTATCATTGTGCCGATCAAAATTTTTGTTACCTGAACTATTCTCACACATTTTTTTATCAATATACAACTTGTACCATTCAATACAGAAGCTATTAAATATATTTTGTACATAAATCACATAATTTTCATATATATATATGGTTTCCGGTGCGATTAATAATATGAAAGCACTGATGCACTCGACATAGGAAATGCACTGATAGGAAAAAATATTTAAAAAAAAAAAAAAAATTACTTTAAATTACAATGGTGCGATATGTATCAATAACAACACCGCGCCTAGAGTAAAAAAAACAAAAACAAAAAAAAAATACCATGAACGAAAAAAATAACCAAAAAAAATTACACATCTATGAATGAAATTGTTTTAAAATTTATGTTACAGCATTTCCAGTGCGCTTTATCAGTAAGTGCACTAGTGCGTTATAGTCAAATCGGCGCACTGATAACCAGAAACCATTTTTAAAAAAAATGTGACAGGGCCAACAAGATTTGGATACGATGCAATAGGTGGTCCCCTTGCATCCCATGCCAAACGCCTTATATATAGAAACACAAACCCATTAAACCTAAAATGCCTAATATGAAAATCCTTAATTGTGAAGTGATAGAGGGAGTTCAACCCTAAGGTGACATTTTGCAGTCACATATAAGCAAGAAGAAGCAAGTGTTTATGTAGGGTTTTGAGTGAATCACAAAACCCTTGAAATTCTAGTCTTCTGAATAATTTTGTCTCTCTAAAAGGGTTTTGAGTGAATCACCACACCCTTCAAATTCTGATCTTTTGAATAATTATGTTGTTCCAAAGTATTTTGTTGCTCCACAGTGCTCCTTGGTATGTCTCTCTTGCAAATCTCTCCCCTGTAAATTTTGGCAAAATAATGAAATAGTGAATAGCTTAATACTATTTAAAGCACTTTATAAAAAGGGTTTTGAGTGAGTCACCATACCCTTCAAATTCTGATCTTCTGAATAAATCTGTTGTTCCAAAGTATTTTGTTGCTCCATAGTTCTCCCCGATATGTCTCTCTTGCAAATCTCTCCCCTGTAAATTTTGGCAAAATAATGAAATAGTGAATAGATTCTTACTATTTAAAGGACTTTATGAAATCAGGTTTTCGAAAAATAATTTATTGTTCATTTTTCAATTGTAAAAACACAAATTCATGCTGATCCAGGTGTATATTGGTGGCCACCCACCTATTCCAAATAACACAAAATAGTTTGTTGGCAACTTACTATTTTTAGCATTTTTTTGGTTCCTAAACTTCTGGGGCCATTTTGAGGGCCTAAACAACTCTTTTTCATGATTGGACACCTCAATGATGGTCAAGAGTTTTGATTGAGCCCCCAAAATGAATCTCCTCGTCAATACCTTTCCAAAAAGCTATTGTGCGCCCCAAACGGAGATCGTATGTCAACGTTACGCCCCCAGGAAGTTTCAATACACCAAACTACCCAAAATGCGGTCCACAAAACTATTGGTTTTTCATCTTCTAGAGTTATGGTATTATTTTCTTTATTTTAAAAAGGCCTTTGGAGCCTCATTGTAACAATCATCTTCTTTCAAATGTGAGTATCCATCACATCTCTTCTCAGAGATAAGCTGCCACCATTCTAGCAAGTCTTTCACTTTGTATTTCTACAATTTTGTACATTTTGCTCATTAATAGAAATTGTGTATTATTGTATATATGTGTCTCTTGTTATATATCCGATATATATAGGTTATATTATTGGCTCACTTGCAATATATCTGTATAATTTTGTGTTATATCTCTGCTCTCATTTCGTGCCGAAAATTATCCGAATCATGCGCTTTTTTTTTTAAGTTTTTCGAAACACTGGTGCATTTATTAATATAAAGAACTGATGTGTTTGTTTATAAAAAGCACCGGTGTGCTAAATATTTTTGAAGCACCGATATCATATAACTCTTTTTATTTCTTTGAAATCTTGAGAAACAGTGTGGTTAGTAATTAAACGCCTTGATGCTTTATATTGTTATAGATGCACCGATGCGTTTTATTTAAATAAGTGCACTGTTATGCTTTAAAAGTTATCTGAATTTTTATTTGCACACAAAATAGTATAGTCATCTTAAATTATCTTTTAAGACACATCCACATGACTTGCAATACTTCACAGTATACATTTTCCTCTTAAATTTGCCTTATTCTTAAAAATTTATTGTTGATTTTGCTCAAATGCAAGGAGAAAATCTTATAATTGTTGAAATGTACACTTGACACTAAGAGGGAGCGGGTGAATCGGTGTCTGTAAATTTTGGCTACTTTTCACACTTTCATAGATTAACTGAATTAATTGAATAAGATATGCATTTCAATTAATTATTCATAAACATATAAAACACAAATTGTATGAAGTAGATATGATATCTTTCTTTTATTTATTTAACTTGTATAAATATAAAATCAATCCTTTAATATCTTTGACTTCAACTGAATATAAGAGATCCAACTGTCTCATACACGACCCAGATTGTAGTTCTCATATCCAACTGAGAAATGAGGAATTCAACCCTCATAACAAGACCCATCTTGTTGATCTTAGATCTAACTGAGATGTGAGGAATCCAATCCTCATAACAGGACTCAGCTTGTAAACAGGCACCAACCTGATAGAATGAACTTCCATTCAATCCATTATATATAAATATATATTTAATCCACCAAGACACATTCTTCTCACCATTCTTTCTTGTTTATATATTTTTCCATCTGGTGTAAATTTGAAACAATCTGTATTTTTGGAATGAAACATCGTACCTCTTCATTTAAATTAATAGTAACTTATATTATTATTAGTATTAATATTTTGTTAAAGAATTCAAATCCCTTTCAAATTGTTTCATCATTTTAACCCATCACTGATTATTTTACTCGTTCTAGATTTGAATATATGTAGACAGGCACTTCCTTCAAACCATTATTTTCAAATGACCGTGGGCTCGTTACTACAGACTTAATCTCTATTTTTGCTTCCTCTATTATTATTCATACAATATCGTGAAAGGGTTAATTCATCATCATATATATGTTGATCAAACTTTTAAAGAGTCGATCACAGGCATGGATCAACTTCATTATTTTGATCCCACACTTTCGTGATTTGGTGCATTTTCCTGTACCTGGAATGGACATGTGCTAGTTTGTAACTCCCCTTCATTTTCCATATGAACAAACTATTGTGACCAACAGCTAGATACATATGGTTTAGGGATTGTTTCATGTTTTATCCCATAGGCACTTCATTTCACCAAGTGACCATATATCATGACCAAGTGTTAACCCAGTTGACCATTTACCTTAACGCCACTTTACATATGACCTTGACCTATGACTGAGGGTGAATACATATGAAGTTTCACACAAATCGATGGTTGAGACTTAATATTTAGTTGATTAGACAGTTCTCCTTCTCTTTGGAACTTCGGAGTTTTGGGACGCCGTCCTTTGCAGTCTTCTAATTCTTCTGGAGCAAATTTCGTCAGAGTGTGTATCAACACTTCCCTGATTAATAACCTTCACAAGTCCAGGAGCTAGGACTGTGGGATTATTAATTTAAGATATGTTCCCTACACCTCATACCTTATGTCTTTGTAAATCATGATCGGGATATGGAACCTAGTCCTTCAGACTTTGGCCTTTGGGTGTTTTCTCCCTTACAAGCATCCAATCTTTCAAAGTTTGAACTTCTTGAAGTGATTACCTCTCACAATAGTTGATCCGATCGTTAGCATGATTCCTAGAGCCAAATCAATGGTTTATCTTCAATCCTTACGTTATCCTTCCACTGGATTAATCCAATGATTATGACTTTAATCAAAGGTTGAGATGGATGGACATGATTTGTTTTGGAGTTTAAACTTGCACGAGGGATAAATATTCTTCCAACCTTCCAAAAATAAACTGCATGAGTCCCTTCTATCAATGCCTCATACGCACATCATTTTGGAGCTTGGAATGGTGGTGAACAAAGACCAAGTACCAGAGATCGCAAGATTGGCAATAAAACGAGATGGAGAATATTCTACAGAGAAAAAGAAAGATGTCAGATATGGAAAGGTTTGTAAAATAAATGAAATAAAGGAAGGGAAAGTAAATAAGGAACAAATTCAATAGATTGTACTTTCATGCATTGTAGTGAAATATGAATCCATAGACAGAAAAAAAGAAGTCAGAGCTCGGAGAGATAATGAATCTACCCATGAAGATGATGATGAATCTACCTATGAAGATGATGATGAATACACATCAGAGCAGGAATTTTTTTGAGCCATCCGGCTTAGAGACTCCCAAGTAATATGAATATTAGACAAGGGGGTCTATGCGATAGTTGTGACAGACCAAAAAACCATCCTTAGAGCATCTTGTGGAGTTTGAGAAGACAGATTCAGAGTAGAAGTACAGTTTGATAGTATAATGATGAATGGGTAAGCATTATGGACAGTCTTGAATAGTATGGACAGAGATGGATTTGTAAGAACACTTAACAGGTTTGGATAGATATATAATAGTGGACGAGAGCATGGATTCATATATTGGTTCAAAGAGTGGTTCAGAGACAAAGGAACATTATCGTAATGGATGATAATTACACAGGAAATGGCTCAAACAATGCTAATGGATTACATATTGACAAATATTTTTTGGAAACGGGTAGTGCATAGAACAATTCACATTCAAAATAGAGTAATGCTCAGAAACAACACTGACAAAACTCCCTACGTGCTATGGAAATGAAGACCAGAAAATGTGAAGCACTTCAGAGTTTTCGGAAGCAAATGCTACATCAAAATGGAAGATGGCAGAATGGGAAAGTTTGACTCTCGTGTGGACAAAGGAGTATTTGTTGGTTACTCAAGTACAGGGAAAGCATAAAATTGTGACAATCTGAGACTGAAAAAAATTGTGGAAAGAATCAACGTAACAATTAATGAAACAAATAGAACAAAATCAAAGGAAGAAGAAAATGAATCAATGGAACAACCTTCCGAAGAAGAAGCATAAGATGAAAAGGAAGTAGAAGAGGAAGATGAAGAGAATCCGACAGAAACAAAAGAGCAAGTTCAACAAGTGTCTCCAAAGACACCCAGTAAACAAGTACAGAAGAATCATCCTTCAGATGAGATTATCGGAAACAATTATGCAGGAGTTGAGACTAGAAAACGAATCTGTTCACTGGAACAAACACACTTAGCACTCTTATCTACAATCGAACCAAATTGTTTTGAAGAAGCCAATAAGGATGAATTTTGGAATAAGGCCATGGATGAAGAATTGGATCAAATAGAGAAAAATGACACTTGGAAATTGGTTCCAAGACCAAAGAATAAGAATGTGATCGACACAAAATGGGTTTTTAGGAATAAATTAAATGAAGATGGACAAGTTACAAGGAACAAATCTAGATTGGTATGTAAAGTGTAATGTACCTCCCCGACCACCAACAGGACGGGGGACGCCACTACTCAAACACTTAACTTAGTTCTAACAACATAAGGTAACAACCCAGTATCCAACTTAGGTATGTCACATAATTTTTCTTTTTAAATACGTATATACACACACAAGCATACATACATACTGAACTGCATGCAATTAAAAATATACATAAAATGCTCTAGTGGAAGCTTCACATATAAAACATAAACAAACAATTGAATTCTGTAAATATATGATTTTCAGGTTGTATTATTAGTAATCACAAACATGCAATGTACATAGGGGTATACCCTTAAACATAAAGACATATATGCTCACACATGCAATAAACCCATAAATTAATGCATAAATGACAATGTAGTATGTAAATTCATCACAGAACCAATACTTATCTTGGTAATAATGTCACCAACTGCGTGCATACCTTCCACGAAACTCCCAACCTTAGACTACACTATTCATCACTCTCAACAGTGAGTCACCCCCGAGCTAGGACTAGACTCCACCCAGGTAAGGGGTTCCTAACTAGGCTAAGGGTTCATGGTCAACATGAAAGACTGCATCTCAGGTGCTCACTCAACCGATAGCCTACAGCCTCTCATTCCCCACATGCCTATACCACCTAAGGAAGTGAGCCCCTTCTCTACTCAACAGTCCCTTAACTGCTCCACTTCCCTTCAAGGGCTTCAGCAACAGGCCGGACCGGAAGTCTCAAAGAACTATAGCTTTAGTTTAGCACCTTCAATAAATCGATCCCCAACAATTCTCTCACTCAGAGAATTGCTCACGAGTCTGACAACCCACCTCTTCAATCCCTCTCCCAAGCTAACAGGTACACCAACAGGAAAAATGGCCATGAAAACAGGTTCATGTACAGTGATAGAAATATACGAGGATAGCTTCCCTGACTGACGGAATGTAGTCCCCCCAAAATCGTTCTTTGGTTCCAGGAAAAAATGGTAAGATCCCCCAATAATGGTTCTCTGGTCCAAGGAAAAATGGTAAGCTCTCCCCAATAATGGTTCCCCCGGTCTAAGGAAAAATGGTTAGCCCCCCAAACGAAAATAAGTATGCATGTCTCTAACTTGACACTTGTCATGTTGGAAGCTGCTCTGATACACTTGTCCCTTTCTTTCAGACTTAGGATAAAATAATTATCCATACTTTATGTTCTAAGAAATATTAATTTAATATTCCTTTTTGGCTTAAGCTCTCTTGCTTAGCCCTTTTCTTAGATTTTGGCCCTCCCTTTCCCTAACTAGTGGAATCTAGTCCCCCTTCTCTTTTATCATGGTCGGTCTGTGTGCAATGATGTATTTTATATTAATCATGAGACATATAAAAAATAAGTGCGCTGGCCTTTAACATCTAGGTGCTCTAGCCTAATTCTAAAACATAAGAATTATGGCTTATAATACTGGCTCACCAGCCTATAATGCATATCATATACATAAAGGTTCGTTGACCTTAATATTGCACGCACTTTAGTTACTGCACGCGGTATCCACTGTCCTCAAGGTTGCATGCACTTTAGTTATTGCGCGTGGTATCTGTTGTCTTCAAGGTTGCGCGCACTTTAGTTACTGCGCGTAGTATCCAGAAATGTTCACACTACATCACTTTACTATGCATTATATGCATGCACCATGCCATAAAAGGTGGATTAAAAAAATGATGTCTAAACAACTCACTAACTTAAATATACTTGGATTACACTTGCATTTAGGTTCGTCCGAGGGATATTACAATCCCCTCCCCTTATTTATGCATTGTCCTCAGTGCATCATGTACCCATATAGAACAAAATTTTCAAAATTTCTCAAAAAGATGTGGGTATTCTGCCTGCATTGAATCCTCATGCTCCCAAGTAGCGTCTTCAGGTCTGTACCAGGTCCAATGGACCTTTACAAGCTCTATGGATCGATTCTGGAGTTGTTTGATTTTCTGGTCCAAAATGTGCAACGGATGCACTTGAAAAGCGCCTTCTTGCTTCACCTAAATAACATTCCAATCAACAACATGATTAGCATCAGGTATGTATTTCTTTAGCAATGATACATGGAATTCATTATGAATAGACATAGATGCAGGCAATGCAATCATATAAGCAACTGGACCAATCCTCTTTAGGATTTCAAATGGTCCACAAAATCTAGCTGCCAACTTGGCACAACTTCCCAGCTTCAGGGAACTCTTGTTAGCTTTCACCTTCAGGAAAACATGATCACCCACTTTGAATTCTCTATGGATTCTGTTTTTATCAACATAACTTTTTTTTCTGTCTTGGGTAACTTTCAAATTTTGCTTAATTTTTAACATTTGGTCCTCCATCTCTTTGAGCAACTTTGGCCCGACTATTGTTCTATCAGCTGGGTTATGCTAGCTCACTAGAGTATTGCACCTTCTGCCATAAAGTGCTTCAAATGGGCTCATATTCAATGATGTTTGATACCCATTATTGTAAGCGAATTCTACTAAATGTAGGTAGTCTTCCCATTTGGATGGTTTATCCATCACTTACATTCTCAACATATCTTCTATCACTCTATTCACCCTCTCTGTCTGTCTATCATACTCAGGATGGTAAGCTGTACTAAAGTTCAGATTTGTCCCAAATCCTTTGAACAATCCTTTCAAGAAATTCAAGGTGAATTTCGGGTCTCTGTTAGACACAATCATTTTAGGAATTTCGTTCAATCGTGCCACTTCCTTCATGAAAATATCAGCGACATTTGCTTCCTTGTGAGTAATTTTTAGTGGAATGAAATGGGAAGCTTTTGTAAGCTTTTCCACCACCACCATAATCGAATCATGTAGCTTGCCTGTTCTAGGAAATCCTGTAATAAAATCCATTGTCACCACTTCCCACTTCCATTCAGGAATGGGCAAAGGTTCCAACAATCTTGTTGGGTGCCTATGTTCTGCTTTAAATTTCTGGCATTCCATACATCTTGTGATGTATTCTGCTATCTCTCTTTTCATGTTTGGCCAAAAGTGTTGGCTCTTAACCACTGTTACAGTTTTATGATATCCAGGGTGCCCTGCATAAGGAACACTATGCATCTCATGCAAAATTATATGTTTCAAGTCCTGGACATTTGGTATGAAAATTTTGTTCTTGTGCAACAGTATTCCATCTACTCCCAACTTATAAATATCCATCTGTTGTGGTGTCTTACCTTGTTGTAATTTTGCTATCAATTATTTGTATTGCAGGTCTGTATTTGCAGCCTCCAGAATTTTGCTTTTAACATTAGTTTGATACATGTTGATGGTTGTAGCACGTAGTTCATGCACCCTCCTATTGAGTGCATCAACCACTTTATTTTCTTTACCTTTCATATGCTTTATATCAAAATTATATTCTCTTAGAAATTCTAACCATCTACTTTTCCTAGCATTTAGATTTGGCTGATCAAATAAATATTTCAAACCATTGTGGTATGTTCTTAGCTCAAACCTTTTTCCCATGAGGTAGTGTCTCCATTTCCTCAGGGCATGTACTATGGCTGCCAACTCCA
>ML780449.1:167464-181905 GCA_009831015.1 Picea engelmannii | reverse complement strand
ACTTCTTTTCTCAGGAAAAGTTCTTATTCCTTCTCTCTTCAGGAACTCAGGCCACTGTGACCCCTCTAAAGGCAATAGATAGGTTTACATCATTAACGATCATAGGGATGACGAAAATAATGTGTAACAATGCCCAGAAACCATGTTTCTGCATCTTCATCCTGCTTGTGCTCACCATCAAATGTAGGAGGTTTGATTTTGTTCATTTCTCCTCGTAGTTCATCCACCCCAGATCTCTTATGCTATCTAACAAGGGATGGAATTTTTTTGCTACCTACTCTTTTATTGGAATGCTTCGGGGAATGATGATGGTGTCTGCTAACATTTCACGATTTCATTTTCTCATCCAAAGGTTTGTGACTTCCATATTTTCTTGAGTCACTTTCTTTTTCTAGTTTCTTTTCTATTATGTTTAGACTTTGCAATAACTTCATGTTGAAGTCATCCTCCTGCTCTTTGGCTCTCATAAGCCTTTCATTATTAGCTTTATGGCTTTGGACATCCTTTTGAAAATTTTTAATGGTCTCTACCATATTTAAGTTTTCATCCCTTTCCTCTCCATGTCCATTGGAGTTTGTTCCTTCAATGTCCAAATGGACATTCATCCCTCTACTCTCATCTTGTTGACTGTAATTTCTCCATGTCTCTTCCATTCCTATGGATTCGGTATTGATCTGATCTGATCTAGTTGTTGCTAATTCTGAAAAATGTGCAGCCATTAAAACTTATTAGGTTAACTAAATCAACAATCCATGAGAAATATGAACTATTTAAACTCAATAAATATATCAGAATTATCTTCTCTGATTTCTTGGCGTTGCCACCATGACGATTCTTACACAAGACCCAAGTTTTGAGAAGTTAGAAAGAACTACATCATTGCATAGAGATACATTAGGTGAAAGGAGGTTTTCTGAAACTACTTTTGCATAAGTTTCGATGTCACGTGCTTCAATATGTCAAATCCACCATTCGTGGGACGGGTGACGGCTAGTCAGATCACTCCATCTCATATGCTCGGTACATCACAGTTGTTTGAAGTTAGGTGAACATCGCCATGTAACGAACTCAAAAATTTTAATCATTTGAAATGGATTAGCCGAGCATGGCACCCATCGTACTTGTGCACAAGTCTGCCAGTGATTCTTGATTGAGGCTCTATAATAACCAATTCTTGAGTATGGAAGCATCATCTTATCCATCAGCAAGTAGTCTCCAACTGGTTCAAGCTTCTCATATCTACAAAAGTATTTCGATGCCCACACAATTGAGGTATATGGACCCAGTTAAATCCAATGAGACTGGCTATTCAGGCAACATGCTAAATTTTCCTACGAGTACGAAGGAAAAGGTAGTCGTGAAAATACTGGCGGCTAAATTTCACACAGTACCTATTGCTGATTCTAGATTGGAAATCAGGCTAAATCCAATCATGAGAGATCTGGTTATCAGTAGACCATTTGCTAAGAAGAAATGAAGCAAGCGACAAAAGAAAGAACCCATCGCTGAGGCGGCTAAAAGTGTTGGAGAGAATCAACCGGTCTCGTTCGATTCTTTTAAAGAGGAGCTAGCTAAGCTTAAATGAGACCTCAAATACAATTGAGTATATTTCAATGATTTTTGGACAGATGGTAATGGAGGTAAGGAATCTTTGGAGATGATAGACATGTTCTTGTACAGTCTCTTTAAATAAGGCAACTACTCTTTTGAATCATCCCATTTTGTAATTTCAAATTTTAAATAAATATATAAGCATAGTAGCGGATTTTGTACTACTTATGACA
The DNA here is from genome assembly GCA_009831015.1 of Picea engelmannii. Taxonomy (NCBI): domain Eukaryota; kingdom Viridiplantae; phylum Streptophyta; class Pinopsida; order Pinales; family Pinaceae; genus Picea; species Picea engelmannii. Next base: position 180,121 of record ML780449.1, on the reverse strand, counting down.
AGATTCCAACTGATGGTGATATGAATCTTGTTTCCTTTAATATTATGCGTCTTCTTGTAACTTATATTTCACTTTCAACTGTTTAAAATAAACTCAGAATTCGTCTCACTCGCTTGACTCATTTTAAATAATACTTCAATGCAGTTGTGTATTCCTCTTTCTTTGAATACTATGTAAAGTTTTCTATTAAACTCAGGTTCGTCATCTGAATTAGCCTTTTAGGTGATTTTGCACGCATAAAATTCAACTTGTGTACCTTTATTTATTGTGCAAGGCGACTTTATAAGGTAATTTCATGCTTCCTTGCACCTGTATCTGCTATACATTTTCTCTTTTTCGCGCCAATAACTTGCGCGTACTACTTCTACGTTGCACACCAATATCCACTACGCATTGTTTCTGTACCGCATCTGGATATTCCACATGCATTTCACTCTATGCATGGAACCATGCTAAAGTTCAATATGCCTCACCACATGCAATACTCTGTATGCCCCATCGAATACTCTGTTTCTACCACGCACAATCACCTATGCGCACCCTTGCCTACACTGTAGCGATACAACCCATACTCATACTATGTGCACACTAATCAAACTTCATTGTGCCTTACCATACCGCACACACCACATACACCCTTACTATGTGTATGCACTTTGCGTAATGCTAAATTTAGCGCGCACATCCCTACATATTATTCTTCCGCGCGGGGGTTCAATTTTCCATGAACGCAAATATACTATATACCATAATGTAATTGATACCATACTATAATATTGTCTCCATTCGACTTGTTTGGCCCATTCAAGCTTAGTGACGAAAACTGACGCTCTGATACCATACTGTAACGTACCTCCTCGGCCACCAACAGGTCGGGGAACGCCACTACTTAGACACTTAACTTAGTTCTGACAACATAAGGTAACAACCCAGTATCCAACTGAGATATGTCACATAATTTTTCTTTTTAAATATGTATATACACACACAAGCATACATACATACTGAACTGCATGCAATTAAACATATACATAAAACGCTCTAGCGGAAGCTTCACATATAAAACAAAAAAAAATAGTTGCATTCTGTAAATATATGATTTTCAGGTTGTATTATCAGTAATCACAAACATGCAACGTACACAGGGGTATACCCTTAAACATGCAGACAGATATGCTCACACATGCAATAAACCCATAAATTAACGCATAAATGACAATGCAGTATGTAAATTCATCACAGAATTGATACTTATCTTGGTAAGAATGTCACCAACTACGTGCAGACCGTCCACGAACCTCCCAGCCTTAGAATACACTGTTCATCACTCTCAATAGTGAGTCACCCCCGAGCTGGGACTAGACTCCACCCGGGTAAGGGGTTCCTAACCAGGCTAAGATTTCACGGTCAACAAGAAAGATTCCATCTCAGGTGTTCACTCAACCGACAGCCTACATCCTCTCATTCCCCACATGTCTGTCCCACCCAAGGAAGTGAGCCCCTTCTCTACTCAACAATCCCTCAGCTGCTCCACTTCCCTTCCAAGGATTTAGAAACAGGCTGGACCAGAAGTCTCATAGCATTGTAGTTGTAGTTTAGCACCTTCAAGAAATCGATCCCCAACAATTATCTCGCTCAGAGAATTTCTCACAGGCCTAACAACCCGCCTCTTCAATCCTGCTCCCAAGATGATAGGTACACCAACAGGAAAAGTGGCCACAAAAATAGGTTCATGTATAGTGATAGGAATATACAAGGATAGCTTCCTTGACTGATGGAATGTATTCCCCCCAAAATCATTCTCTGGTTCTAGGAAAAAATGGTAAGATCCCCTAATAATGGTTCTACAGTCCAAGGAAAAATGGTAAGCTCTCTCCAATAATGGTTCCCCCAGTCCAAGGAAAAATGGTTAACCCCTCCAAACGACACTAAGTCTCGGAAATAAGTATCCATGTCTCCAACTTGACACTTGTCATGTTGGAAGCTACTCTGATACACTTGTCCCTTTCTTTTGGACTTAGGATAAAATAATTATTCATACTTTATGTTCTAAGAAATATTAATTTAATATTCCTTTTTGGCTTAATCTCTCTCACTTATCCCTTTCCTTAGCGTTTGGCCCTCCCTTTCCCTAACTGGTGGAATCTAGTCCCCCTTATCTTTTATCATGGTTAGTCTGCATGCAACGATGTATTTTATATTAATCATGAGAAATATACAAAATAGGCACGCTGGCATTTAACATCTAGGCACTCTGGCCTAATTCTAAAACATAAGCATTATGGCTTATAATACTGGCTCACCAGCCTATAATGCATATCATATACATAAAAGTTTGTTGACCTTAATATTGCGCTCACTTTAGTTACTACATGCGGTATTCGTTGTCCTCAAGGTTGTGTGCACTTTATTTACTGCGTCCGGTATCCGTTGTCCTCAAGTTTGCATTCACTTTAGTTACTATGCGCGGTATCCATAAATGTGCACACTAGAACACTTTACTGTGTAGTATATGTGCACACCATGCCATGAAAGGTGTATTACAAAAATGATTTCTAAACAGCTTGCTAGCTTAAATATACGTGGATTACACTTTCATTTGGGTTCGATCGAGGGATATTACATAAAGGATATGCTCAGATTGAAGGAATCGACTTTGAAGAGACATTTTCCCCAGTTGTCGAAATGGAAGTAATATGTTTTCTATTAGCTTATGCATGCTCCAAAAATGTTAAATTATATCAAATGGACATAAAATCAGCTTTTCTGAATGGGGAACTTGGAGAAGAAATCTACATTGAACAACAGGCTCATAGAGCATGGTAATCTAGACTGGATAAGTATCTGCAACATCCAGGGTTCAAAAAAGGAAGTGCAGACAACAACCTCTACATCAAGGTAAGTCAAGGTAATATTTTATTAATTGAAGTTTATGTTGATGATCTTATTTTTGGTAGTGATGATGACAGGTTAAGCCAGAAATTTGCAAAATATATGCAGAAAGAATTTGAAATGTCACAACTTGGAGAACTATCCTTCTTTCTAGGAATTCATATACATCAAATAAATCGAGGAATTTTTATTTCTCAAACCAAGTATATCAGAGAAATGCTAAAGAGGTTCGGAATGGAAGATTGCAAACCAGTTGTCACTCCCATGCAAACCAGTGGCAAGTTGAGAAAATATGATGTTTCAAATTCTATAGATCAAAGGGAATACAGGTCAATGATTGGAAGCCTATTTTATGTGACAACATCCGAACCAGATGTAATGCAAGCAGTTGGACAGGTGGCACAATTTTAAGCAGCACCAAAGGAATCACATGTATTATCAGTGAAGAGGATTTTCAAATATCTCAAAGGAACAGAAGAGTTTGGGCTATGGTATCCAAAAGGAAAGGATCTATCATTAATTGCCTACATAGATGTAGATTGGGAACATTGTATTGATGACCGACGAAGCATCGTTCTACTTGGGTGAGTCTTTAGTATCATGGATGAGGAAGAAACAATCATCAGTATCTCTATCTATAGCCGAGGCAGAGTATATTACAGCAACAGCATGTTGTACACAGGTTCTTTGGATGAAACAAACTTTGACAGATATACAAGTTGAGTATGATGAGCCCATTCCCAATATATTGTGATAATACAAGCACCATCAGTATCTCAAAAAACCTGGTGATGCACTCGAAGATGAATCACATTCCAATCAAGTATCACTTTCTATGGGAACAGGTTACAGAAAAGAACATCAGAGTTGAGTATGTAGGAACAAAAGAACAAGTGGAAGACATATTTACAAAGCCACTTCCATGGGAAGCCTTTGAATATCGTTGCCAAATACTTGGAGTTATTTCTACTCCAAAATGAATTCTTTTTGAATGCTTTTTGAATGCTTATCTTATATGTCTTAGATGTACACAAGGAAGCACCATAAGAGGATAGTTCATTCAGGGGGAGCATCCTCGGATGGAAAGATACATTTTCTACTGATGACAAAGGGGGAGAGATTTATCAAATGTAGAGGACAGAGGCATGGTTCCAGGGGGAGAAAATTTATCAGATGTAGAGGTCAGAGGCAGATTTATCAGATGCAGAGGACAGAGGAATGGTTCCAGGGGGAGAACATTTATCAGATGTAGAGGTCAGAGGCATATTTATCAGATGCAGAGGACAGAGGCATGGTTCCAGGGGGAGCATGAGTGATATGATTTTAGTATTGCATCAGAGTGTTTCCATCAATGCCAAAGGGGGAGATTGTTGATTAAGGTTGGTTTTCATTGATGTCAACCCTTGAAGAAAGCTCGTAGCACAAAAGTTTGGGTAATGGACCCAAGATTTTTTTATATAAATATGACTCATTATTGTTTTGTCATGGTTGATAAGAAGTAAATATGGATGAACTCTAAAGTGGTCCCCTTATGGTGAAAGCCCTCATGGGAAGACACTTTGCGGAGTAAGAGAACCCATGCTTAATTATGGAATAATGAGATGAAGGAAAATGAATGTTTTAGGGAAACTATCCTAGATGGATAGTGTTTTTCATGCCATTTTCGGTGGTATGTGCAATGTCACATAACTCTTCATGGTTAGAGAGTTATGGCCATGAGAAGTTGGAGACCCCAAGTTTGGGTAATGGACCCAAGTTTGTTTGATGGGTAATGGTATGAGTTATGATATATTTTCAGATAAAAATATTCTATATGGATAGTACATGTCATGCCATTTATGTTGGTATGTGGAACGTCACATGCCTCATCACGGTTTGAGAGTTATGGCCTTACGAAGTTGGAGGACCCTCATATGTCATCTAGAATCCCCAAAACGTCAAAGTAGTCAAAGTGGTTTAAGAGATTTTAAAAGGTAAATAATAAAGTGAAGTAATGAGCGTATTATAATTAAAAGTGAATACAAAATAAATTGTTTCAATCATAAATTTAATGGAGAAATCAGAAGTGGGTTAACCCTAAAGTAAGGAAAGTGGGGCCAAGTGACCTAGAAGATGTTTTTAAGGAAGCTACTTGGAGAGTATAAATAAGAGGCAAGGCTCTCTCATTTTAGATACACTTGATCATATTGAATACCTATAGGTGTTTGAGGTAACCAAGGATATCTAAGATGAAATTCTGAGGGGAGGTGAAGAAAAGAAGAATGAAATGCAAGGAAGGATAAATTCTTTTGATGGTGTTTTCTAAGGTATGTTATTTACAGGTCATCTCACCATTTTAGCTATAACATTTTTTATATAATTATTCATGCTGTGAAATTTCTATGAAATTGAGAAAACATATTCAAGTATCTGTGGTAAAAAATTCATCTTGTGGGTCATTGTAGTTTTGGAGTTACACTCGCTGGAAAATAGGGCTTGTGGCTAGTCCTTAAACTAGTCAAAAACAAGTGTTTCGGGTAAAAACATCATAACTTCTTCATAACAGATCTAAATTCAGTGAAACAAAATGTGTTGGTTAGGGTATAGTCTGTAGTATGTAGTTTAATAGTTTCATATCGATTCAACAAACATTCTATGTGGGTCACGCTCTACAAGGTCGCTCTCTAGAATAAGACAGAATTCAATAAGGTATGCCATTTTTGCTATAACTCCTTTTCTGAGAGGTTCCAAGTAGTGAAACCTGGAGAAATTTCATAAAACACACTGAAGCACATTGTGTACCAGTTTCATATCTTTATACATTATAGGCTCAAAGTTACGATTACTTCAAGTTAGGGTGGTTGACTAATCCAAAACTAGGCATGTGAGACTAAAGAAAAGTTTGATGAAAATGCTAGTCTCTTATTGTTAAATTTAAGGAAGGTTTGCAGGAATGTAATCATATAAACCAGATCTATTACAAAGATACAAATCATATTTGGATGATGAAATTGATGAGGTATTTTGGTTGAGGTACATGTTGGGTACATGGTTGAGACAAGTAGTTGATGAGTTGGCACATACATGAGGTGTATAGTTGATGATGTTGGTACATATTGATGAGTCATAGTTGATGAGTAGTTGACACATGATTGGTACATACTTGGTACATGGTTGGATGAGCTTGTTTATGGTACAGGTTGATTATAGGTTGTTTGGTACAGGTTGGTGCATGGTTGATGCACTTGTTTGGTATAGGTTGGTGCATGGTTGATGCACTTGTTTATGGTACAGGTTGATTATAGGTTGAGGTACAAGTTGATGCATGGTTCAGATTTATTGGTACAGGTTTACAATGGTATATCTCACAGTGATAGTGTGACAGTGGTTCCATCATTCTACTTCTACTTTAGGGCAGTTGGACGGGGCAAGGGAAGGTGGTTGTAGCCACCTTCCAATTGTAGCTAGAGAACATAGGGGCGTGTAGCCTCCTTTTGGTTGTAGCTAGAGAATTGGGGAGTTGGAGCTTCCTTCAGGTTGTATCCTGAGAAACTAGGGGGTTAGAGCCTCCTTCCAGTTGCATCTAGAAAACAAAGGAAGTTTGTGCTTCCAAGGAATGTAATTATTCAATACATATAAGAAAAAGCATTCCCTGGTTTTCTCCCAATTTGGGTTTCCACGTAAAACACTGGTGTATTGTGTATGTGTATGATTTTTCATTTGTTCATTGCTTATTTACTCTGCAGTTATTGGATGATAATGCTTCATTTATATAACACTTGGATTATATGGTTAAAAAGGATTAAATTTATCTATTACTAATTCACCCCCCTCTCAGTAATCCAACAATTGGTTTTAGAGCAGGTTCCTTAAGGAAACGGTTTAACCACTGGAAGGAGATCATGGATTATTCCGAGAATGGAGTACCAATGTTTAATGGTCAGAATGGTTTTAAGTATGAGATGTGGAGCATAAGGACAGAAGTATTTTTATAGGCATAGGGACATTATATTTGGCTATCAGTTGTTACAAGATATGATAGTTCAAAAAGGGCAAAGACTGCAACCAAGAAGAGGAAAAATAACAAAATAGCAATGGATTTTATTTGGAAAGGATTACCTAATCCGGTAAGAGAAAAGGTTGGTAAATGTTCATCAGCAAAAGAACTTTGGGATAAGTTACATGAAATATATTCTTCACCCATCACAGATTTAGAAAATGTCAAAGACGATGCAGAAACAAATCAAGAAGAATTATGTTCACCGTGTCAAGAAGATTCAGAAGATGAAGAGTACATAATCACCAGAGGTATGTTGTTTTGTGTTAATTGTGAAAAATGTGGACATCTTGAAATAGAATTCCATGAAGGAAATGAGACAAGAAAAATAATTGAAAAGGAAGACAATTATGAAGAAGAATTGATGAGTGCTTTAGATGAACTAAGAGAAGAAAACAATTCACTCAAGAAATAATTGCCGAAACAAAAGGAAAGTGTTCACATTTTTTAAGAAGCCCAACAAGTCATCGCGAAATTAAGAGCTCGGCTAGAAGAAGCCAGAAAGATCGAAGAAAATATTGAATATCAAAAGAAGTGTTTGGAAACCAACATAGCAGCACAAAAGGAAGAAGCAAAAATGAGAGAGAAGATATTGACAGATCATCTTAAGGAAAGAACTAACGATCTAAACCAGCTTGAGGCAGATTTTGGTCAAGAAGAGAAAGGACTTGAAGAAGAATTAATCACATTAAAAATTTATCTTGAAGAAGAGAAAAGAACAGAAGAAGTCATGATGTCTCAGATAATAAAGAAAGAAGAAGAGGTTAAGAAGCTTGAAGAAGAAGTTGTCACATTGAGAAGTAAAATTGTCCTGCTCAACACGAACGTTGAAGAGACAAAAACATCCACATCAGTTATAGAGAATGAAGAGAAGCACTCTAGGTTGCTAGAAAAGAAGAATGAAGAAAATAGAAAGAGTTATGTAGAAGTACTCAAAGGAAGGAATCATGGTCAACCAAAATATAAGAAAACTATTAAAGATACATATTCAAGGGGAACATCCATGTTCAAGCCACAAAGAAGCTTCAATCATGATCATGATCAGTCAAGACAAAAATTTAGAAGGACTACGCCATAAAGAATATCATTCACTCTCAGGTATGCAAATTTATTTTATGGTCATTGTTTTTATTGTACTAACTTTGGACATAAGGTTGCAGATTGTAGGGATTATAAAAGAAATGTTCAAGCAAGAAGTGTCTATGTGGTCTCACGTAAAATTGAGTGTTACAAATGTCATCACTATGGACACATAACCAGTGATTGTAGAAGCATGATTGATACTTACATGAAAGAGAATACTGATATCAGATATAAGAAAGTATGGATAAGAAAACAAGAAGAACAGGTGAACAAAGACCAGGTACCAGAGATCACAAGATTGACAATAAAATGAGATGAATAAAATTCTATAGAGAAAAAGAAATATGTCAAATATAGAAAGGTTTGTAAAATAACTGAAATAAAGGAAGGGCAAGTAAATAAGGAACAAGTTCAAGAGATTGTACTTTAAGGCATTGTAGTGAAAGATGAATCCATAGACAAAAAAATAAGTCAAAGCTCGAAGAGATAATGAATCTACCCATGAAGATGATGATGAATCTACCAACGAAGATGATAATCAATACACATCAGAGAAAGAATTGTTCTAAGCCATCTATCTTAGAGACTCCCAGGTAATATGAATATTAGAGAGAGGGAGTCTATGTGATAGTTGTGATAGACCAAAGAACACCTTAGAGAATCTTGCAGACTTTGTGAAGACAGATTCAGAGAAAAAGTACAGTTTGATAGTATAATGATAAATGGGTTAGCATTATGGACAGTATGGAAAGAGATGGATTCGTAAGAACACTTAGCAGGTTTGGGTAGATATATGATAGTGCACGAGAGAATGGATTCATAGATTGGTTCAGAGAGTGGTTCATAGACAAAGAAACATTATCGTAATGGATGATAATTACACAGGAAATGGATCAAACAATGCTAATGGATTACAAATTGATAGATATTTTTTGGAAATAGGTAGTGCATACAACAGTTCACATTCAAAATAGAGTAATGCTAAAAAACAACACTGACAAAACTCCCTATGAGCTATGGAAAGGAAGACCAGAAAATGTGAAGCACTTCAGAGTTTTTGGAAGAAAATGTTACATCAAAAGAGAGGATGGTAGAATGGGAAAGTTTGAATCTTGTGTGGACAAAGGAGTACTTGTTGGTTACTCAAGTACAAGGAAAGAATACAAGTGTTACAATCTGAGATTGAACAAAATTGTGGAAAGCATCAATGTAACAATTAATGAAACAGGCAAAACAAAATCAAAGGAGGAAGAAAATGAATCAATGGAACAACATTCTGAAGAAGAAGCAGAAGATGAAAAGGAAGTAGAAGAGGAATATGAAGAGAATCTGACAGAAACAGAAGAGAAAGTTCAACAAGTGTTTCCAAAGACACCCAGTAAACGAGTACAGAAGAATCATCCTTCAGATCAGATCATCGGAAACAATGATGCAGGAGTTGAGACTAAAAAAAGAATCTGTTCACTAGAACAAACACACCTAGCACTCTTAGCTACAATTGAACCAAATTATTTTGAAGAAGCGAACAAGGATGAATTTTGGAATAAGGCCATGGATGAAGAATTGGATCAAATAGAGAAAAATGACACTTGGAAATTGGTTCCAGGACCAAAGAATAAGAATGTGATTGGCACAAAATGGGTTTTTAGGATTAAATTAAATGAAGATGGACAAGTTAAAAGGAATAAAGCTAGATTGATATGTAAATGATATGCTCAGATTGAAGGAATCAACTTTGAAGAGACATTTGCCCCAATTTCCAGAATGGAAGTAATCCATTTTCTTTTAGCTTATGCATGCTCCAAAAATGTTAAAGTATATCAGATGGACGTAAAATCAGCTTTTCTAAATGGGGAACTTGAAGAAGAATTCTACATTGAACAACCATAAGGATTTCAGTTGTCAAAGAACATAGATTATGTGTGTAAATTAAAGAAGGCCTTGTATGGTCTAAAACAGGCTCCTAGAGCATGGTACTCCAGACTGGACAAGTATCTGCAGCAGGCAAGGTTCAGAAAATGAAGTGAAAACAACAACCTATACATCAAGGTAAGTCAAGGGAATATTTTATTAATTGAAGTTTATGTTGATGATATTATTTTTGGTAGTGATGATGACAGGTTAAGCTAGAAATTTGAAAACAATATGCAGAAAGAATTTGAAATGTCGCTACTTGGAGAACTATCCTTCTTTCTAGGACTTCAGATAAATCAAAGAAACCAAGAAATTTTTATTTTTCAAACCAAGTATATCATAGAAATGTTAAAGAGGTTCGGAATGGAAGATTGCAAACCAGTTTTCACTCCCATGCAAACCAGTTGCAAGTTGAGCAAAGATGATGATTCAAAGTCTACAGATCAAAGGAAATACAGGTCAATGATTGGCATCCTATTGTATGTGACATCATCCAGACTAGATTTAATGCAAGCAGTTGGACAGGTGGCATGATTTTAAGAAGCGCCAAATAAATCACATGTATTAGCAGTGAAGAGGATTTTCAGATATCTCAAAGGAATAGAAGAGTTTGAGCTATGGTATCCAAAAGGAAAGGATCTATCACTAATTGCCTACATAGACGCATATTGGGCAGGTTGTATTGATGATCGATGAAGCACCAGTGGAGAAATGTTCTACTTGGGTGAGTGTTTAGTATCATGGATAAGCAAGAAACAATCATCAGTATCTCTATCTACAGCCGAGGCAGAGTATATTGCAGCAGCAACATGTTGTACACAGGTTCTTTGGATGAAACAAACTTGGACAGATATATAGGTTGAGTATGATGAGCCCATTCCAATATATTGTGATAATACAAGTGCCATAAGTATCTCAAAAAACCCGGTGATGCACTCCAAGACGAAGCACATTCCAATCAAGTATCACTTTCTATGGGAACAGGTTGCGGAAAAGAAAATCAGAGTTGAGTATGTGTTGGATTACTGAGAGGGGGGGTGAATCAGTAATAACGTAATTATAATCCTTTTTCTTCAAATGTTATATCAATGTAGAATTATTATCAAATAATGAGCAGTAATAAATAAACAATCACACACATACACAGTACATCAGTGTTTTACGTGGAAACCCAAATCGGGAGAAAACCACAGAATGCTTTTTCTTATATGTCTTGAAGAATTACATTCATTGGAAGCACCAACTTCCTTTGTTTTCCAGCTACAACTAGAAGGAGGCTCCAACCCCCTAGTTTCTCAGGCTACAACTTGAGGGAAGCTCCAACTCCCCAAAACCTTGGCTACAACCAGAAGGAGGCTACAACCCCCAATGTTCTCCGGCTACAGCCGGAAGGTGGCTACAACCACCTGTCCTTGCCCTGTCCTACCACCCTGAAGTAGAAGTAGAATGGTGGAACCACTATCACACTATCACTGCGAGATATACCGTTGTAAACATGTACCAATAAATCTGAACCATGCATCAACCATGCATCAACCTGTACTATAAACAAGTGCATCAACCATGCACCAACCTGTAATCAACCTGTACTATAAACAAGTGCATCCAACCATGTACCAAGTATGTTCCAATCATGTGTAAACTACTCATCAACTATGAATCATCAATATATACCAACATCATCAACTATACACTTCATGTATGTGTCAACTCATCAACTACTTGTCTCAACCATGTACTCAACATGTGCCACAACCAAAATCCCTCATCAATTTCATCATACAAATATGATTTGTAGATCTATAATAGACTTGGTGTATATGATCACATTCCTTCAAACATTCCTTAATTTTAAAACCAAGAGACTAGCATTTTCATCAAACTTTTCTTTAGTCTCACATGCCTAGTTTTGGATTAATCAACAACCCTAACTTGAAGTAATCATAACTTTGAACCTGTAATGTATTAAGATTTTAAATTGATATAAAATGTTATTCAGTGTGTTTTATGCAATTCCTCCAAGTGGCACTACTTGAAACCTCTCAGAAAAATATTTATAGCAAAAATGGCATACCTTGTTGAATTCTGGCTTATTCTAGAGAGCGACCTTGTAGAGCGTGCCCCACACAAAATATTTTATGAAATAATATGAAAATATTACACAACATACTAAATACTATAACCTTACCAACACATTTTGTTTCACTAAATTTGGATTTGTTATGAAGAAGTTATGACGTTTTTACCTGAAACACCTGATTTTGACTAGTTTCAGGACTGGCCACAAATCCTATTTTCCACAGAGTGTAACTCCCAAAATACAATGACCCACAAGCTGAATTTTTAACCATAGATATGTGGATATGTTTTTTCACTTGCATAGCAATTTCAGGATCTAAATCATTATAGAAAAAAAAGTTATAGTGAAAATGGTGAGATGACCTGAAAATAACATACCTCAGAAAGCACCATCAAAAGAATTCATCCTTCCTTGCATTTCGGCCTTCTTTTCTTCACTTTCCTCAGAATTTCGGCTTAGATATCATTTGTATACCCAAGAAAACTATAGATATTCAATATTCTCAAGCGTTATTCAAATGAGAGAGCCTTGCCTTTTATTTATACTCTCCAAGTAGCTTCCTTAAAAACATCTTCTAGGTCACTTGGCCCCACTTTCCTTATTTTAGGGTTGGGTCCACTTCTAATTTCTCCATTAAAATTATTATTGAAAT
>ML780449.1:155210-165997 GCA_009831015.1 Picea engelmannii | reverse complement strand
TCTGATATACTTGGTTTGAGAAATAAAAATTCCTTGGTTGCTTTGACATATCTGAAGTCCCAGAAAGAAGGATAGTTCTCCAAGTAATGACATTTCAAATTCACTCTGCATGTCTTTTGCAAATTTCTGTCTTAACCTGTCATCCTTGCTACCAAAAATAATATCATCAACATAAACTTCAATTAATAAAATATTACCTTGATGTACCTTGATGTAGAGGTTGTTGTCTGCACTTCCTTTTCTGAACCCTGTCTGTTGCAGATACTTATCCAGTCTAGAGTACCATGCTCTAGGAGCTTGTTTTAGACCATACAAGGCCTTCTTTAATTTACACACATAGTCTGTGTTCTCTAACAACTGAAATCCTTCTGGTTGTTCAATGTAGACTTCTTCTTCAAGTTCCCCATTCAGAAAAGCTGATTTTACGTCCATCTGATATACTTTAACATTTTTAGAGCATGCATAATCTAAAAGCAAACAGATTTCTTCCATTCTAGCAACTGGGGCATATGTCTCTTCAAATTCGATTCCTTCAATCTGTGCATATCCTTTACATACCAATCTAGCTTTGTTCCTTCTAACCTGTTCATCTTCATTCAATTTATTCCTGAAAACCCATTTTGTGTCGATCATATTCTTATTCTTTGGTCATGGAACCAATTACCAAGTGTCATTTTTCTCAATTTGATCCAATTCTTCATCCATGGCCTTATTCCAAAATTCATCCTTGTTGGCTTCTTCAAAACAATTTGGTTCAATTGTATATAAGAGTGTTAGGTGTGTTTGTTCTGGTGAATGGGTTTTTCTTCTAGTCTCAACTCCTGCATCTTTGTTTCCAATAATCTGATCTGAAGGATGATTCTTCTGTACTCATTTGCTAGGTGTCTTTGGAGATACTTGTTGAACTTGCTCTTCTACTTATGTTGGATTCTCTTCATCTTCATATTCATCTTCCTCTTCTTCTTCTTTTTCATCTTCTTCTTCAAAAAGTTGTTCCATTGATTTGTTTTCTTCTTTCTTTGATTCTGGTCTACCTGTTTCATCAATTGTTACGTTGATGATTTCCACAACTTTGTTTAATCTTAGATTGTAACACTTGTATGCTTTCCTTGTACTTGAGTAACCAACAAGTATTCCTTTGTCCACACAAGAGTCAAACTTTCCCGTTTTGCCATCTTCTCTTTTGATGTAGCATTTGCTTCCAAAAACTCTGAAGTGCTTCACATTTGTTGGTATTCCTTTCCATAGCTCGTATGGAGTTTTATTAGTGTTGTTTCTAAGCAATACTCTGTTTTGAATGTGAACTGATGTATGCACTTCCTGTGTCCAAAAAATATGTGTCAACTTTGAATCCATTATCATTGTTCGAGCCATTTCTTGTATTGTCCTATTCTTTCTTTCAACAACTCCATTCTGTCGAGGTGTCCTAGCGACGGAAAATTGTCTTTTTATTCCATGATTGTTGCAGTAGTCCATAAATTCCTTTGAGGTGAATTCTCCTCCATTATCCAATCTTAAGCATTTGATTCTTGAATCCATCTCATTTTCAACCATTTCCTTGTAGATATTGAAATTTTCAAAAGCTTTTGATTTGTTCGTGAGAAAGCAAACTGCAGTCATTCTTGTATAATCATCAACTAATAACATAAAGTATCTCTCACCTTGTAAGCCTTTTTTTGTTGTTGGTCCAACTAGATCAGTATGCACAATTTCTAGTGGTTTTGTTGTTGAATATTCCTTTGATTTGAACCTGGTCTTTGTTTGCTTTCCTTGTTGGCAATGCTTGAATAAAGTGTTGGTTGGTTTCGTGATCTGGGACATTTCTCTGACTGCTTCTCTTTTGCTGAATTTGACAAGGTTATCAAAATGCATGTGACCCATTCTTCTATGCCATAGCCAACTTTCATCTTCCTTTCCTAGACAACATTTTTTATTTCCAATTTCGCTTAACACATATATGTTGCTTGAAGTTCTTGCAGTTGTAGCGACCAATTTCCCTGAACCTTGTTTTCTTATCTCACACTTTTGTGAATCGAAAGTAACTTTATGACCTTGTTCACACATTTGACTCACACTTAAAAGATTATGTTTCATATCTTCTACTAGTAGAACATTTTCTGCCTTTTCATTCTTGTTCCCAATTCGGACTATGCCTTTTCCAATGATTTTGTGACGCAACCCACACTCCTCAGAGCACGATCGCACTACCAGTACCTTCTTTTTATCTGGCCCGAAGAGCTGAACTGCTCTTCAAATCCCTTGTCAAGAATTTTCTACACCCACAGGATGCTCTTACGATCTCCCTATTGTCGTATCGGGAAATTGGATCTCACGGAATTGTGAGTCCTGCACTTGGGTCTCACAAGTTCCGAACCCCGATGAGGCATCCACTTTACGCCTTCCTTGTCTCCTATCGCGAATTACCCTATTGGGAAATCGGTACTCATGCGATCGTGATTCACTGCTCTCACGAATCTCCAATTCCCGAACTCCGATGCCACCTGTCCTCGGTGCTGTCGCCTGGACCCCACGCTCCTGGAGTGATCGGGAAATCGCGTATCTGAAATTCAAGATTCCTGTTGCACAATTTCACAACCCTTTCCAAGTGTTGATCCCCGATATGCGACACCACTGTCGTCGACTCAAGGTGAGACTCAATCCTCCGACACCTGTCCTTCACTAGGCACCTTTAACCCTGTCGGGAAATCGTGAATCGCGATTTCTCCCTACGAGAGTTTTCTATCTCTGGAGATTCCAATTCTCTGATGCCTTCAATTCTCGATGACCTACGAGACTTTAGTTCCTGCACATCCAGATTAAACCTGTGCAACTCCCACTAGATCTGACGGCTGGTGGTATTTCGGGGATTCCTTCCACGAATCTCGCCTTCGATTCCTCCTTCTTGGAGATTTCTCGAGAGTGACTAAGTGTTTCCCCCTCAGGGCCTATCTCCGACACTTGCACTTGCACCTCCTGCTCGAACCTTCTTTGCACAAATCTCCTGCGCTATCTTGTAAGGATTATCATGAAGGCACTACACCTCTTGAGCTTATTAACTTGGATTCTCTCAGAGGAACCTGTGTGTACCCCTCGCACTTGATATTCAACAACTTCTCAGGTGTCGAATAACTTAGACTCTGCACACTCTCTGCAGCAGTAGTCTTTGATCTTCTTTCGCTCAGCTTAGAAACTGAGACTTCTTCCTCCACCTGCACCTCTCTAGCACGGCTTCAACAACCCACTCTCTATTCTGGGCAAATAAGAACAAAGGTTAACCTACTGAGCCCTCATCAACGCACTCCTTGCTGATGAATTCGACTGCACTCTTTTGCAGGAATCTCCTGGCTCAGATAGAGGAACAATTGAAACTTATTCTCTCCCTCTTTCAGACTTCAGTTTTGAAACCTGAAGTCACATGCACAACATATACAATGCAAATGCATAACAAAAATAAACATTCATGAGCACAACATCAACACACAGAGAATAGACACATAACCATGGATTTGAATCAAAGCTTTCTTCTATTAATTCAATATATGTACATGGATGTTCTCTACACAGTTCTCTATTAGCTCTCCTCTTCTTGCTCCTGAATGAATAATGTTACTATCATACAATGAGGGTGTCTATATCCGTTTTCCCTCCTTCTATCTAAAACTGTCTAATCTAGAAATAAAATTCTATCTACCTGCATTAAATCTAATAAATGCCTCCTATCTAATTTAGACAAGAGCGTATGGCTCGAGGTCTGATACAACATACAAAAGGCGCTCTCATAAATGGTGCATTTATACATTGGCGCATCATCTTGTTTGAAATTTCAAAAGTTTCGGCTGGACTTGTCCAGTTGTCCGATGTCTTCCATGCTAGCTCGCTTGCCTTGGGCGATGCTCCTTGATGAGTTGGCGATGCTCCTGCATCATACTCCTCAGCTTGAAAACTTTCATGGGCTCCTGTCCATGAGCTCCCGCACGGTCTATCCATGCTTTTGAATCTCTGCTTTGTTTTCCCAGCTAGCATATTTTACTGGGTGATTCTTCCATTTTACCAGATATTCGAAATACTACTTTCACCTGGTCTTCTTTCCCACTCGCTTGTCTAGTATGCACTCCATCTGTGGATTTTCTGCTACTAGCATTTGCTTTTGCCACCGAATTTTTGGTTGTTCAACATTTCTAGCTCTTGCTTCCTCAACCTTATATGGATATAAGTCTGAGACATTGAACGTCGGAGATATTCTGATGTCATCCGGCAATTCAATCTCATAAGCGTTCTCTCCGAGTTTCTTCAGGACCCTGCATGGCCCAATTTTCTTCATTTTGAGCTTGTTGTATGTTCCCCTTGGGAACCTTTCCTTCCTCAAGTGTGCCAGAACCAGATCACCAACTTCAAACTGAAGTTGCCTCTTTCACTGATCTGCTCAGTGCTTGTATTCTTGATTTGAATCAATTAGTCGCTGCTTCACCTTGCTGTGGAGTTCTTTCATCGCTTCAGCGAACTCTTCTACACTAGCACTGCTAGTCGCAGTCTGTTCTGACTCCCTAAGTTCAGAAACTCCCCTTGGTTGTGTCCCATACACAATCTGAAATGGAATTTTTTCTGTACTCCGATTCACTGAATCGTTGTATGCGAACTCTGCCTGTGGTAATATGCTATCCCAGCTGCTATGGTGCTCTATCACCAGGCTTCTGATTAAGTCTCCCAGACTTTTGTTTACCACCTCTGTCTATCCATCCATCTAAAGATGGTAAGCAGAACTGAATTCCAAGTTAGTTCCTAGCTTCTTCCATAAGGTCCTCCAAAAATTCCCTATGAATTTTGTGTCCCTGTCCGAAACTATGCTTTTCGGCAATCCATGAAGTCGAATGACCTCCTTGAAAAACAAGTTCGCGATGTGCGTCGCATCGCTGGTCTTATAGCATGGGATAAAATGTGCCATCTTTGAAAACCTATCTACCACCACAAATATGGAATCAACTCCCCTCTATGTCCTTGGCAAACCTAATACGAAATCCATGCTGATCGCTTCCCATGGTCTCTCTGGTATGGGCAATGGCTGATAAAAACCTACATTCTGCTTTCTCCCTTTCGAATGCTAACAAATTCGACACCTGTCAACAAACCTCTTGACATCTGCTCAAATTCCTGGCTAAAAATATGATTCGCTCATCTTTGCGAATGTTTTTTCGTGGCCAAAATGTCCTGCCAATCCTCCACTGTGCTTCTCCTTTAGCAAGTTCTACCTCATGGAGAAAATTGGAATACACAGTTGGTTTCCTCTGAACAGCAATCCCTCCTGGATCATATAATCTATCCACAGGCTCCGATCTCTGAGAACTGGATTCTCAGCTGCTTCATATGCTTCTCCGAAGTCTGCATCTCCTACGAACATGTCCTTCAGATTTTCAAAACCCAAGGTTTTGACTCGGAACTCCTGCAGCAGCAAACATTTCCTGCTCAAAGCATCAACCACTTTGTTAGTAGTACCTAAAATGTGTTTAATCACAAACGTGAAATTCTGCATATACTCCACCTATTTTTCATGTTTCTGATTCAACTTCTCCTGTTGACTCACAAACTACAATGCATGATTATCACTATACAATACAAATTCTTTCAGGATCAAGTAATGTCTCCACTTCTTCAACGCCTATATGATAGCATAAAATTCCTCATCATACGTGGAGTATTTCATCTTTGCTTCATCTAGCTTCTCACTTAAATATGCGACTGGTCTGTCTTCTTGACTCAAGACCGCTCCTATGGCATATCCACATGCATCACACTTCACCTTAAATGTCTTCTTAAAATTCGGCAACACCAACACTGGTCATTCTGTTATCTTCTGCTTCAACAGATTGAAGCTCTTCTCAGCCTCTGCTGTCCAATGAAAAGACTTGTGTCACTTTTTCACCGTGTCCATCATTGCTGCGCTAATTCCATTGAAATTCCTGATGAACTTTCGGTAGAAACTAGCCAAACCATGGAAAATCCTCACCTCGAAAACATTTCTCGGTGGTGGCCAATTCTTGATCACTTCCACCTTACTCGGATCCATTTTCAACTCATTCACCGATATGAAAAAACCCAAGTAAATGAGCTCTGTCTTCATGAATGAGGACTTCTTCATATTGATCAACAACTTCTTCTATTGTAGCTTCCTTATCACAATAGGCAAATGCTTCAAGTGCTCAGCCTTAATCTTGCTGAAGATTAGTATATCATCCAGATATACGACAACAAATTTGTCGATGAACTCCTTCAGGACTTCATTCATCAATCTCATGAATGTGCTCGATGCGTTTGTCA
Source organism: Picea engelmannii (assembly GCA_009831015.1). Lineage (NCBI taxonomy): Eukaryota > Viridiplantae > Streptophyta > Pinopsida > Pinales > Pinaceae > Picea > Picea engelmannii. The sequence continues at coordinate 159,685 of ML780449.1, read as the reverse complement.
AACCAAACGGCATGACCAGCCATTCGTACAAACTTTCGTTTGTCTTGAATGCTGTCTTCCACTCATCACCTTCTCTCATGCGAATTTGGTGATATCCGCTCTTCAAATCAATCTTTGAAAAATAATTTGCCCCACTCAGGCAGTCCATCAGATCATCCATTCTCGGCAGTGGAAATCTGTACCTGATGGTAATTTTGTTGATCGCTCTGGAGTCGGTGCACATTCTCCAACCTCCATCTTTCTTCGAACTAAGAACTGTTGGAACGGCACATGGACTTAGGCTTTCTCTAACCAATCCTTTGTCTAACAACTCCTGGACCTGGTTCTTGACCTCCTCATTTTCCTGTGGCGTCAATCTGTACGTAGCTTTGTTCAGCAAACTGGCTCCTGGTATGAGGTATATGTGGTGACTTACACTCCTCATTGGTGGTAACGAATGAGGTAATTCATCCATGATGATGTCAGCAAACTCTCCCAGCAGTTCTTGAATCTCATCTGGTAGGTCATCCACTCTTGTGCTAGTCAGAACAATACTCGGCTTCCTGACCACAAAGAATTGTGGATCTTCTTTCTTCTCCATCTCTGTGAGAATCTCCTTCCCACTCATGAGAAGTATTGTCTTGCTTACTTCCGGCTTCACCTCCCTGTCCTTTATTGGAAGCAATTTGTGTGTCCTCCCATCCTTCTCTAAAGTATATGTGTTCATTCTCCCATCATGAACCACATTTTGGTCATATTGCCATGGTCTACCCAGTAATAAATGACATACATCCATGGGAATGACATCACAGAGTATTTTATCATTATATCCTCCTATATTGATGTCAACTAAGCATTGTTCAGTGACACTCACCTGATGTCCTTTCTGTATCCACGATACTTTGTATGGACTTGGGTGATCAGTTGTCTCCAGCTCCAGCTTTTCTACCATCTCAGTTGAAACGAGATTATCTGTGCTTCCTCTATCCACGATAACCTTGCATTTCCTATCCTTGGTTTTGCAAGATGTCCTGAATAGTTTGGTCCTTTGAGTTGAACTCTCCTGCACCTCTTTCTTAGGTGTCAAAAGGACTTTTCACATCAGAAGTGAGATTCCGCTTTTTGCGTCTTCTGCTTCAGCATCTCGCCTCTGCACTTCAGCGATGTAAGTTTCTCCTCTGTCCTTTTTTATATTTGGACAGTCAAATACCTTGTGTAAATTCTTTCCACACGTGAAACATGTGATGATTCCACCTCGGCCTCTTCCCCTACCTCTGGTACAAGGAAAAGTGTTTGCATCAACATAATCTCCTCGCTACTCGTTATGCTATCCCCTCTGCTCAGCATATTGTTTTCCTCGCTGTGAGTTTCCACCTCTTTCAACTTTACCCTGAGGTTTCTTCCATTCCTCCTTGGGCTTCTGGTATTTCTTCTGGGCAACTGCCTTGCCTCTGGGCTGAATCCTACCTCGCCCTCGCTGACCTTGCTTACGGTTCAACTTCTCCTGGGCTTTCAGAGCCATCTAGTAAGCATCCTCCACCGTTCTGATGGTAACCATGCTTAATTCATCCTGAATGTCATACCTCAAACCATTCAGATATCTAGCAACCTTCTCATCATCGCTCTCCCGATGACCTGCTCTGATGTTCAGTCGATAGAATTCCTCGATGTATTCTTTCACTATCATCAGTTTCTGTCTCAGGTTCTGCATCCTCCTGAATAGATTTATTTGGTAGTCTCTTGGGATGAATTTCGCTTTCATCTTCGCAATCATTCGATCCCAACTTTTGATCTTTTTCTTACTTTTGGAATGTCTATCTGCTTGAAGCTCGTCCCACCACAATGTTGCATGTCCCTTCAACTTTGTGACAGCATGCCTAACTTTTTTATCCTCTTCGATATCCTCATAATCGAAGTAGGTGTCAAGAGCTCAGATCCAGTCCAACAGCTCTTCTGCATCCAGGCTTCCTTCATAAGCTGGAATGTCCATTTTTGTCTTTGAACTCATCCGGGCGATAGCTTTAATCAATCTCTCATTGGCTGCATCTTCGGCTACAACTTCTTCTTACTGTTCAGCTTTAGCCTCACCTTCGGAGTCACTCAGATCTATAGCACCGGCTGTGCATCTCTGCGTTATTTCCATCTCTTCGAGTCTCGCTCTTAGATCTCATATCTGTCTTTCCATCTCTGGATTCCCTGCTGGCCTGCCTCTTCTTCTCGCCTCCCTGTCTTCTAGGTCGGGTGACTATCTTTCCCTTCTGGGTGGCATGGTGAATTCTCTCTCTTTGCTATGGAAAACAAAGAGTCAAATCCCACTCTGATACCACTCTGACGCAACCCGCACTCCTCGGAGCACGATCGCACTATCAGGACCTTCTTTTTCTTTGGCCCGAAGAGCTGAACTGCTCTTCAAATCCCTTGTCGGGACTTTTCTACACCCACAGGATGCTCTTACGATCTCCCTGCTGTCGTATCAGGAAATCGGATCTCACGAAATTGCGAGTCCTGCACTCGGGTCTCACAAGTTCTGAACCCCAATGAGGTATCCACTTTACGCCTTCCTCGTCTCCTATCGGGAATTACCCTATCGGGAAATCGGTACTCATGTGGTCGTGAATCACTGCTCTCATGAATATCTGATTCCCGAACTCTAATGCCACCTGTCCTCGGTGTTGTCGCCTGGACCCCATGCTCCTGGAGTGATCGGGAAATCGCGTATCGAAAATTCACGATTCATGTTCCACAATTTCACAACCCTTTCCAAGTGTCGATCCCTGATATGCGACACCACCTGTCATCAAATCAAGGTGAGACTCAATCCTCTGACACTTTTCCTCCACTAGGCACCTTTAACCCTATCGGGAAATCGTGAATCGCTATTTCTCCCTACGAGAGTTTTTCGTCTCTGGAGATTTCAATTCTCCGATGCCTTCAATTCTTGATGACCTACGGGACTTTAGCTCCTACACATCTCGATTAAACCTATACAACTCCCGCTAGATCTGATGGCTGGCGGTCTTTTGGGGATTCCTTCCATGAATCTCACCTTCGATTCCTCCTTCTTGGAGATTTCTTGAGAGTGACTAAGTGTTTCCCCCTCAGGGCCTATCTCCGGCACTTGCACTTGCACCTCCTGCTCGAACCTTCTTCACACAAATCTCCAGCGCTATCCTTTAAGGATTATCACGAAGGCGCTACACCTCTTGAGCTTATCAACTCTGATTCTCTCAGAGGAACCTGTGCGTACCCCTCGCACTTGATATTCAACAAATTCTCAGGTGACGAATAATTCAGACTCTGCGCACTCTCTGCAGCAGTAGTCTTTGATCTTCTTTCGCTCAAATTAGCAACTGAGACTTCTTCCTCCGCCTGCACCTCTCTGGCATGGCTTCAACAACCCACTCTCTATTCTGGGCAAATAAGAACAAAGGTTAACCTACTGAGCCCTCATCAACGCACTCCTTGCTGATGAATTTGACTGCACTCTTTTGCAGGAATCTCCTGGCTCAGATAGAGGAACAATTGAAACTTATTCTCTCCCTCTTTCAGACTTCAGTTTCAAAACTTGAAGTCACATGCACAACATATACAAAGAAAATGCATAACAAAAATAAACATTCATGAGCACAACATCAACACATAGAGAATAGACACATAACCATGGATTTGAATCAAAGCTTTCTTCTATTAATTCAATATCTGTACATGGATGTTCTCTACACAGTTCTCTGCTAGTGCTTCTCTTCTTGCTCCTGAATGAATAATGTTACTATCATACAATGAGGGTGTCTATATCCGTTTTCCCTCCTTCTATCTAAAACTGTCTAATCTAGAAATAAAATTCTATCTACCTGCATTAAATCTAATAAATGCCTCCTATCTACTTCAGACAAGAGCGTATGGCTTGAGGTCTGATACAACATACAAAAGGCACTCTCATAAATGGTGCATTTATACATTGGCGCATCATCTTGTTTGAAATTTCAAAAGTTTCGGCTGGACTTGTCCAGCTGTTCGATGTCTTCCATGCTTGCTCGCTTGCCTTGGGTGATGCTCCTTGATGAGTTGGTGATGCTCCTGCATCATTTTGTATGAATCATCATTTCCAAAGGAGACTGATCCATCTCTTTCCTCTCATAATGTAAGAAATGTGTCTCTATCACCTGTCATGTGTTTTGAACATCCAATGTCAACATACCAACCACATTTCTTATGTTTAGCTTGTAGAGCGACTGTGCATTCTTCATTGCTATACGGATCTTGCTTTCTTATCCATGTCATTTTCTGAGATTCTTGTTTGTGACTCTGTTGAGGTTCTTTAGGAGGGACTATCATTCTGCAATTTTTGTCCAAGTGTCCAAAATTGTTACATTTGTAACATTCCACTTCAGTGCTCAAGGATTCAAACCTGTTGTAACTTCTTCTCTGTGTTTCACTAGGTCTTCTTGAATAACCCCTTTATGTATGGCTCTCAAAGTAGTTATTGTTCCTGTTGT
>ML780449.1:135423-150442 GCA_009831015.1 Picea engelmannii | reverse complement strand
GAGTTGGCACATACATGAGGTGTATAGTTGATGATGTTGGTACATATTGATGAGTCATAGTTGATGAGTAGTTGACACATGATTGGTACATACTTGGTACATGGTTGGATGCACTTGTTTATGGTACGGGTTGATTACAAGTTGTTTGGTACATGTTGGTGCATGGTTGATGCACTTGTTTGGTATAGGTTGGTGCATGGTTGATGCACTTGTTTATGTTACGGGTTGATTAAAGGTTGAGGTACAGGTTAATGCATGGTTCAAATTTATTGGTATAGGTTTACATCAGTATATCTCATAGTGATAGTGTGACAGTGGTTCCATCATTCTACTTTTACTTCAGGGCGGTTGGATGGGCCAAGGACAGGTGGTTGTAGCCAGAGAACATAGGGGGTTTTAGCCTCCTTCTAGTTGTAGCCAGAGAATTGGGGAGTTGGAGATTTCTTCAGGCTGTAGCCTGAGAAACTAAGGGGTTGGAGCCTCTTTCTAGTTGCAGTTGGAAAACAAAGGAAGTTGGTGCTTCCAAGGAATGTAATTCTTCAAGACATATAAGAAAAAGCATTATGTGGTTTTCTCCCGATTTGGGTTTCCATGTAAAACACTAGTGTATTGTGTATGTGTATGACTGTTCATTTGTTCATTGATTATTTACTCTGCAGTTATTGGATGATAATGATTCATTGATATAACACTTGGATTATATGGTTTAAAAGGATTAAATTGCTCTATTACCGATTCACCCCCCTCTCAGTAATCCAACATTTCCTATATTTCTAACTCTGTTAGCACTGTCTTCTATTTAAATTGGATAGTTTAAAGACCCAGAATTCATCTTATGATGCTCTTGGATTAAGAAATTTAAATTGTGTTAAGTTTCTTCTTAACTAATTCAAAATTCATTTCATTAATGCTCTGATGCAGTTACTTATTTTCCCCTTTCTTCTTACACTCTGTAAATAACAATTTATAACTCAGATTCATCACCTCATTTAGCCTTTATCCCCTGGAGAGTTCTACCGACCATTCAATGATTATGTTCGTTTTCAGAAATTTGACTCCATAGCCCTGAGTGTTTCCTCCCCTTTCTTGCCAGCAGAATTACAAAAACACCCCAAAACAAACAAAATCTAGCCATTGATTGTCAAATAAGTACCAAGTGACATGAGAGAGACCTCTCTAAGCTGAATAGGCTAGTGCCCAGCTCTAAAGTTGTTTTGTAGGTTACCTCTATCATTTATTTTATCAACCGAACAAATTTACAGAGTGCTAACAATCTAGCACCGTTGTCGGGGACCGAAGGTGAAATATTCCAAGGGAGAAACGACAAGGTTTAGACCTTATTTCTGATGGTGGATAGAGGTCAGACACAAGAATGATGTACATTTCCATATGGTGACTCCAATCAAGCTTCAAATTTGATTCCGAGACTCCGCTGGAGGACTAGATCCATTGGCAGAGGTATGAAAGGACATCATGGGAGAAAAAAAGTACCTAAAGTTGAGTTTTTTCCAAGACATAATATTTTTTGTTATTAATTATCATCTGTGCTTTCCTGAACATGCTAAACAAATTTTTCTTTACCTGTTGCATTCAAATGATGATCATGAGAATCTTGCCCTTGTATATCCTCCTCTTAAAGTTTTAAATAAATTTCCTCATTGTATCATTGATTTTGATCAAAATATTCGATCTGAGCCATGTGTTGACCATAGCCAAGTTGATGAGCCTCATGAAATCAAGGTTGATGTCTCACCTCATGTACTTGATCCAACACCCTCTAAGATTCATCATGGATATAGACCTTTAAAATTACCTCACATCCTTCCCAATTTTCCTCCAAAGCACTATAAGTATCTACCTGTGTTTGATGGAGAACCTAATGCCATCACAGCTGAAAAAAACATCCAAGATTTTGAACATTTTATAGATTTGTTTGAGATTGATCATGACGATGTTTGTATGAGGGCCTTTGCTCAATCCTTAAAAGGGGATACCAAAGACAGGTTTAAACACTTGCAACCAGAGACAATTAGCTCATGGGAGGAATTAATGAATGTATTTTTGAAGTTTTGGGGCAAGAGGAAATATTTGTATCTACAACTTACAGAGTTCTATGCCTTGAAAAGGAAGAGAAATGAAACTATTTCTTCATTCATTAGGAGGTTTTCCAGTATTTATTACAATTTTCCCAAAGAAATTCAACCCACTGAAGTTGCTGCCATGCTCCATTATGCAACAACCTTTCACCCAAATTTGTCTTTCCTCTTGATGGAAATAAGACCTAAGTCCTTACAACAAATGTTTAATGATGCTCAAGAGATTCAACACAATATTCAAGCATGTAAACATATTTGGAATGAGGAATTAGATGCTAAAGAACATGACAGTGAATATGAACATAAAACAATTGATTTGAATCTTGAGCAGAAGGTTAATAATATCATATGTCTTCTTGAAGTTTTAAATGCTAATGATTTTGCAAAGGATTATATTCCACTTATTGAAAAAGAAAGTCATTATTTAGCTTATGTTCCATCCCATGACAAGCATGGGGTTGATTGTTTTATGTATTCATTTGTAGACAATCAAGAAGATGAATTTTCAAATTAGCTTGTTGAAGAGCATGTTTATGTTCCAAGATTTTCCTTGTTAGATGACATTGCAGATGTTGTTGATTTTCTCATATATGATGAATATGATGATGATTATGATGTTGAATTCCTAGAACAACCAGTTGCATGTTCTCTATTAGAAAATGTTCCTTTTCAGCAGTGTAATGAGAGAAATCAGCCTACATATCACAGTTACAAAGAAAAAAGTATTGAATCAGCTAAAGGAAATTCCTTACCTTTATGATTTTCTTCGTTTAAACTGTTGAAAGAAATTTTTAAGATCATCATTGAAGAAAAGGAATGTGTGATGATGCCAAATCACACTGATTCATTGGAACAAATCGACAAGAAATTACAGCAATCTTCTCATGTGCTTGATGACCGTGTTACTTGTTCAAAATTGCAGCCATTGGTCAAAGATGAATCTGAAAATGATTGTGTGCAACAATCCAAAGAATTTGAAAAATGTGCATATGACATCAGTGAAGAAAATGAAGAAGGTTTTGAAATAGGTGAAAGAACGTTTCCATTGTGTTTTGCTTCTTTCAAATTGTTGAAGAATTTTTTTTATAATGTTTCAAATCAGAAATCCCCCAGGTATGATGTCGAATATGAAGAAAGCAGTGGACTTGCCAATGAAAACTATCTTCCATTATGTTTTTCTTCCTTTGAATTGTTGAAATTAAATCATGAGGTCACAGAGGAAGCAAGGAAGTCTAACTACATTCACATTGGTACTATTTTACATGATAAAATTGTTATCAATGAGGAAGAACAACAACATTCTCATGCATTTAATGATCATGTTACCGATTACATGGAAGGTTATTTCAGTTCACATTTGCAGCTTGTGCTCAACTAATGTTAGAGCAATATTTTCCTCATCCTATGCAATCTTGCAGAGAGGGCCTTACTCCATTTCCCTATGCAGACTTACTTTCCCTGATTAATGAATCTAAAGACAAAAATAAATATTTTTCTACTTGTACACAGCTTGCAAGCTATACAACAAGCATATATGCTGCCTGCTCCACTACAGACTGTGTACATTACGATTTGATCCATAAAATCAAAATTGAATGTTAGGTTTCCATGTCATGATAGGAGATCTCTGATCCTTGGCCTTCCATATACTAGAAACATTCTGACTCGGCCCTTCTGTTGCATTTTGAAGGCTATAAAGAAGTCAATTCTGAGCTATGGAAGAAGAGTAGAGAATTCAAATTTGAGAGCAAAGTTACTCTAGAGAATTTATTACTTCATTATTGAGCTTGCATCCCTTTGTCCTTTAAGTATGAACACAGTGTTTAGCCCCCAATCTCTTCCCTTATTGATGGAGAACCTCTTTGTCTCCCTTATATGAGCTTTCCTTTGGTGGAGGATTGAAGTGGTGGAGGACCAGTTGGAAGAAACTCGATTTCTTGGTTCTGAACAGTGCCGATACGGAAGTTTGTAATGTTTTCACTTCTTTCAATCATTTATTAATAGAAATACTCCTTTCCCATCCAATTTATATCTTGCAAATATATGTATTATGATCCATGGGCGTTCTTGTTTTGAATATTAATGGATTATTTTATCTAATTTGCTAACCTTTTATATCATCACTATATGCTTGCTTTGCTTGTTTGTTGAGAACTTGTTGGAGGTATAAAGATTTCGGTCGAAGTGCTCAATGGTAGACATCATCAAACATTTGGACAAGGTAGGCCTCTTTCTTACCTCCTTTGCACATTAATTTATATAAAATATGTTGGAATTGAGTCGATTTCTACAGTCACTCTTGTTTGTTGTGGTTCACCCTAGCTATAGAGAGATTTTCCTCTTAACAAAATTGGTGACCATACTGGGGAAAAATCTTCTTTCTTAGGGTTTGAAGTACTTTTCTCCTTAAATTGCTCTCGTTTATATTTTGGATCTTGTCGTGTCATTGCTTGAAAACTCATGTTCACTCTAGGTCTGAGTTTTCAGATTGTCTTCCTTGCCTGGCCTTGTTTCAAAGCATATACGTGCCTTTTCTGCTTGTCAGTCACATACACACGCGTGTTGTCTCATTGCAAGTTGTGTATATACGCATTGTTTTCCCAAACAGTTGCGTACACCTTTTTTCCTTGCCTTTTCTCTTGGTCTAGTGTTTGTTGGGTGGGATTTGATACTTATTGAGCCTTCTTAGGTCTCTGTAATGCCTGTTGAGTGCCTGTGGGATAACAGGAAACCCTTTTTTGGTTGAATTTTTGGGTGAAGTTATTCTTTTCATATTTTCATTTTTATTGTCCTTGTACATTGGGCTGGGTGCTTTGTTGCTTGATATCCTGCTCGAGTTATATCTCTTTTATACACAGTAGGTCTATATATCAAGTTACTTTTCAGTCCATGCATTTTCATTTTTGATATATTGAAAATACAAAAAAAAAAATAGGCATTTTGCATTCCTTGGCATTTTTGTCTTTTGCATTTCTTTCATTAGCTTAGTGCATATAGTGAAAGATTGCATCCTTACTTCTAAATCGTAGATTTGAATTTGAAAATTGCATCATTTTTAGGAGCATATCATTCATTAAAAGTTGAAAGTTATACTTCTCATTATTTTCATATTTACTTTTCTTTCAGAGTCATAACACCATTGGTTTCATCACCATATACCTCTTTGAGTAATCATGACCATAAAATCAACACTATAATTTAAAATTTATTAGTAACGACTTTAATTTCTAGGGTGCACAAACTAGCCTAGGATTTAGTGCCTTGGAATAGGATTTTGTGAGTAAACTTCTCCAAGGCAATTAAATCAACATACGTGTTTGATTCAGGGAGTGGATAAATTCATTGTATAATTGGTAAGATCAGGAGGCTCCATTCACACCGGAGTTAATCACGAGGTCGCGTGAAGTTGGTTGAAGGGATATCCCTCGGATACTCACCTAGCATCAAAGATATTTCTATGGATTTATTTGAATTTGGGGATCTTTCTAGTTCCCATACCTCCATGAGAGGAAATGCTTTCAAGGTTTCAAGCTTTTCTACCCTGCCCATACGGTGATCTGGACTTCCGACCGCTTTCCTGTGCATCGATTATACATTATTTTATTAGTTTCTTGACTTAGGTATCTCATAGGTTATTTTCAAGGGTTGTTCTGTAAGTATCCTGGGTTAGATAGGGGTCAGACATCACACAACCTTTATGGAGGATTACCACTCTGGGGGGATTTGACCAACTGGTTGTTAATCCCATGAGGTCCCTTATAACTAATTTTGTTACCTCCGATCTTTAGCAGGGAGTCTTAGGTCCCTCTTGGACAAGACATACCTTCTTTAGGGAGGGAGGCCACTCAACCACTTTAGCCCGTTTGCATGCATATTGGTCGTTTGACCTTTGGTGTGCTCTTTGATTACTAATTGACCTTAGGAGTTTTTTATTGAGTTTTCTTTTATCATGAATAATAGATTCCCTTTGTCTCCTTAATTTACCACTACCCACCCCATGATGCCTACTCAGCTCATAGGGATGAATCCTCTTGTTTCTTATAATGGTATGCAAAAATATGATACTCAGTCCACGCCTTGGGCCTCTGGTTAGTTTTTTGTTGATATGCCTTCACCTATGCAATCCTCTCCCTGGTCCACTTACATGAATCCTAGCATTGGATCCAGGGGCACCATGGCTCCAATGGCTATGTCTTCATTTGATATGAGTCATGTCCCTCAACCTATTTTCACGATGGGAAGTTGGAACCTCCCCCCTTACGGATCCAATCCTAGTTATTCTCTTTCAGGAGTCGATCCTCATATGGGTGCTTATTCTACCTATTACACCCCATCCATGTATCCTTCACCCACCATGTCAGTTTCTCTGAACACTTTTTCTGTGGCGAGTCCACATATATCCCCGGGTGTCTCTCATGAGGAGAATCAGTTTTACAGTTCGGGCTATCCTATTTATGGAACCCCTTCACAAGGGGGAAACATATATCATCACTCTAATATTCCCTATCATACTTCTGTCTCTTCACAGACTTCAGTGATGATTCCCATTCAAACCTCTCAAAATCATTTAAATGGAGGATACTTCCTTCCCGGATAGGGACAGGGGGTAAACCGGGACCCCTCCTGGCCTGCTATGTTTCAAAGTCAATATTTCCCTAGACCTTGGCATCAAATGCCATAGCCTACCACTAGCCCAATCACTATTAGTCATACTGGTTCTCCATCTCCAGCCTCTGTCAGTTATGTTGGAGATGGGTCAACTACTTCTGTAAGTCTTTTTGACAATTCGCACTTGACCACTGCTAGTCAATATGGGGGCACTACTCTTATTACCACAAGCCCTATCACTACCTCATCTCCAATCTCTATACACCATGTAGGAGATTATTCACCCTCCTCTGCCTATCACATTGAGAGTATGTCACTAGCCTTTTTGAACGATGCTTGAGACATTGAGAAACCTAGATGTCTCAGACGTAAGCCTAAATTCCTTTGCAGGACTTGCGAAGGAAATCACCTTACTCATTTGTGTCCAGTCACTACTGGGATACCAGAAGCGTGGGTCTCACCCAAGGGACCTTCATATTATGAGGCATCCATGGTTTCTCCTCACACTACTTCTCCTTTGATCGACTTGGTGGTCCCACCGCTGCAATCCTCTCTCGACCTCACCCCCTTTGTCCATGGTGAAGCGTCTCTTATCCCCATTACTATGCATCATCTTCAACCTATGATTGAAGAAGTGGTCACACCAGTACAATATCTGGTCAATCCTACTCTCCCTAAAGAGAGTGATGCATCCTTCAATCATTTCATCAACATTCCTAGTCGTGCACCTTCTGAACAAGAGAGAGTTTTTATTTCACCAAGTCCTCTCCCTCCTAGTTTTGAAGAGATCACCTTTGACTGGGATAGTCCTTTAGGGTATCCAATACCCCCACCTATGTCTTTTCCATTAAGAGACATGGTCTGATCTATCATGGAGACTATATACTCAGTTCATGCTTTATCCTCCTCGACTTGGAGAGATTTTGGTTTTCCCAAGCTTATGTTGGTTATTCGTAAGATATTGAAATTTCGCAGAAGGGAAATAGAGGAGCCTTGGCCTCCCCCTTTGCATGCTGATTAGACTAGTGCCAATGAGTTAATTTAAGCTCTTTTCCATCTCGTCTTTAAAACGTGAAAAGATTTCTGAGTGATTTGTCCCTTTCACACTCGTTAAATTGGATTTGAAAGATCATGAGTCTTAGTTAATCTCTTTTCCGACTCGTTACCAAAAATATAAAATATCTCTAAGTGAACTTTTCATTTTCACACTCGTAAATTGGATTTAAAAATACATCTACTTGGCACAAGTTTACCCCTTTTTCACACCAAGTAGACTAAACGACATAAAAAGGGCATTTTTGTTGAAATTACTAAGACAACTGAGAGGGGGGGGGTGAATCAGTTGTTATTGTGCTTAAACAATTTTAAGTCTATTAAAACATTCTTAATATTTCTTCAAGTGATCATCAATTTTGTGCAACATATGGACAACATAAATAATGAGCATCAGTCACACATAAGATATACAAAGAGACATATTTTCACGAGGAAACCCATAAAGGGAGAAAACCTCTTATTCTTCAAAATGATAGGCAGTATTTTAAGTTCTATACATCATCTATAATTGAGCACCAACTCAATGTGAGGCTACTACCTCTCTTTTACAAGCTCCAACTTGTTTGAGAGCACCAACTCTCTGGTTTCTCTAGCACCCACTAGAAGGAAGCACCAACTCCCTGAGTGTTCCAACACCAACTGGATGGAAGCACCAACTTCCAGTTACACAGGCTCCAACCTATATAACAGAGAACACTTGTTCTCCCTTGCACCACCCTGCCACCCTGGTTTTTCTAGCTGCAACCAGATGGAAGCTACAACTCCCTGTGTTCAAGCACCCACTTGAACCTCTGAGGACAACATTCCTCCCTAGCACCTCCCTAGCACCCTTATTATAAATAAATGATTGAATAACCACCAACACAGACAAATCAATTCTTACCACTTCTTCACTGTTCTACAATTCTTCTCTACTACACTATTCTTATACTCTGTTCATACTTGGCTTGACTTTTTGTCTCTTTCTATCTGTTCTTTCTCTGTCCTTCTGATGCTCTTTGATATGTGCACATTCTTCTCCCTTCACCTTTTCTCCTCTGTTCATCTTCTATTCCTTATCTCTGAGATTTCTTCACACTGTGCATATTGTAATTTTACCTTTCTATAGTTCAACTCATTTTTTAGTCAAAACAACCAACCACACACAGTCACTGCATGTTTCTTCTATACACTACAACCCCTTCAGTTACCCCTCAAATCCCTAAAACAATGCTTCAGCAACTGAAACGCCAACCATCCAAGAACCATGATTCGGTTCTGCTAACTAAATCATAACTAAACAATTAATCGTGAAGAGCAACAATAGCCCTTCGATCAGATTTCCAAGTATCCAACACCATTGGATTACAAGCACAGGGTCTCGCATTGATTTCGCCATTTCGCATTTCGATATTTCGGCATTTCAGCATTCCTGTGGTGAAGAGTCTCAACACTCCAAGTCGCAATCCCTGAAACTCCAAAAAAATTTAGCTCCACTAGCTTCTTCACCTCACATGACCACCAGTGGTGACCATAGGCTGCACCAAAAGGCGTTTCGCAATTTCGCATTTCAGCATTTCACGATTTCTCATATCGTGAGTTTGAGAGGTTAGGAAACCCCATTCCTTTGACTTTCTAGTTAGTGAAATGACGATATTTTGCCATGTGTCCTATGGCTTCAATGGCCAGGATCATTTCACAAATTCACGAGCCTTTATTGTGCCTTATCAACGGTCCAGGATATCCCTTTGATCAATGACTCAGATTAATTCACGATTTCGCATATCACGAGTTTGATAGGTTAGGGAACTCCTTCCTTTGACCTCTTAGTTAGTGAAATGTTGATCTGTAACCACGTGTCCTTCCCGAAGATGGATGGTCCTCCTGCTTTCTGGATTTCGAGGTTCACTACTTCAAAGGTTAAAGTTCCTTTGATCTTTGATTTTCCAGTCTGCGAAACTCCGAAATGGAGTCTTTGTTGATGTGCCTGTTTCAGGATTTCAGCGTTTCACATTTCGCAACTTTGGGACTCTTGTGATGAAGAGTCTCGACTCTTGACTCCTCTAACTCCCAGTATCTAAAACTCCGAAATGGAGTCAGATCAACGGTCCAGTATTTCGGCGTTTTTCATTTCACAACTTCAGGAGTCCTGTTATGAAGAGTCTCGACTCTTGACTCCTCCAACTCCCGGTATCCGAAACTCCAAAATGGAGTCAGATCAATGGTCTGGTATTTCGGCGTTTTGCATTTCGACATTTTAGCTTTTCTGTGATGAAGTGTTTCGACACTTCCAACTCTCGGTATCCGAAACTCCGAAATAGAGTTTAGCTTATGATACCACAAATGGAGTTTAGCTTCTGATCTTGCCATGCGATCATCGTTGTGTTGTTGGTTGTGATCTTTGTCATCAATGACAAACATGCATACTCTTCCTCTGTCTGAAAACATGCCAACAATATCCCCCTTTGGCATTGATGGAAACCCCTTGAAGAACATCCAATTATACAACTGTAGCATATTTGAAATTACCACACTTTCTCCCCCTTTGACATTAGTGTCAAAGAAGAGACACGCTCCCCTTGAGTTGTTGCAGTACATACTCCCCCTGTCAACTATGAACAACTTTGAAATACAATAGATATTCAATAAGTACTCCCCCTGACCAGGTGAACAGATTAGACGAAAGAAGTTATAACCCCCAACTTTTGACAAAGATATCCAAAAGGGGTCGTTGCTAACGGCTTAGTAAAGATATCAGCTATCTTTTATGTGGAAGGAATATAATTCACCTAAACAATTCTGTTTGTAACTTGTTCTCTAAGAAAATGATATTTTATTGGTATGTGCTTAGATTTTGAATGAAGTACAAGATTCTTAGAGAGACTGATGGCACTGGTGTTATCACAGTGAAGTGGAATGGGATCAGTGTAAGTTACCTTCAAATCTGCAAGAGTTTGTATCATCCATAAAATCTGAGTGCAACAAGTAGCAGTAGCAATGTACTCTGCTTCTGTAGTTTATAAAAAAATAGATCCCTGCTTCTTACTAATCCATGCTACCAACGAGTCACCCAGGAAGAAGGCACCTCCAATGGTGCTCTTTCTCTCATCCACACAATTTGCCCAATCTGCATCTGAATAAGCAGTTAACTGAAAATTCTAATTTCTAGGATACCACAGACCATAAGTCATTATTCCCTTCAAGTATTTGAATATCCTTGTGACAGCTACCAAGTGACTTTGTTTAGGAGCTGACTGATAATGACCTACCATTCCAACAACTTGCATTATATCAGGATGAGATGTTGTGATGTACATAAGACTGCCTATCATTGATTGGTATGTCCTTTGATCAACATCGGGTGACATATCATATTTACTAAGCTTGCAACCAACCACCATTGGTGTACTAACAGGAGAGGAATCCTCCATCTGAAATTTCTTCAACATCTCTTTCAAATATTTTTCTTGACAGATAAATATTCCTGCAGAACTCTTACTTACTTGTAAACCAAGAAAATATGACAGCTCTCCTATCATGGACATCTCAAACTCTATTTGCATAGAGTTAGCAAACCACTAAATGGATGATTCATTAGTACAACCAAAAATAATATCATCTACATAAACCAAAACAACTAGTAAATTAGCACCTTCAGACTTAATGTAGAGATTGTTGTCAACAGTACCTTTCTTGAACCCTTTGTCTTGTAAAAATTTGTCTAGTCTATAATACCAAGATTGTGGTGCTTGTTTCAGTCCATAAAAGGCCTTCTTCAACTTGCAAACATAATTAGGATTATCTGTCAATGAGAACCCTTTAGATTGCTCCATATATACTTCTTCCTCTAGATCTCCATTAAGAAAAGATGACTTAACATCCATCTGATACACTTTAAAGTTCTTATGGCATGAATATGCAAGGAACATTCTGATGGCCTCCAATCTTGCCACTAGTGCAAAAGTTTCATCAAAGCCATGACCTTCAACTTGTGCATACCTTTTACAGACCAATCTGGCTTGATTTCTAACAACTTGTCCTTTTTCATTCATTTTATTTCTGAACACCCATTTGGAACCTATTACATTCTTATCTCCAGGTCTAGGGACAAGCTCCCAAGTATTGTTCTTCTCAATCTGATCAAACTCTTTATTCATTTCTCTAATTCAATCATCATGCTGGATGGCTTCATCAAACTTTTTAGGTTTAGTCATAGATAAAAAAAACAACATGAGATTGTTCTAAGTCTTTAATCAATTTCCTTCTTGTCTGAAATCCTTTATTTATATCTCCAATTATCTGATTTTCAGGATGATTCTTTCTAACAATTTTGAGAGGTGATTTTGCTTCTTTTTGTTGATTTGTGTCAGCCTGAGTATTCATATCTTCATCTGATTCAGATTCTTCCCTTCCTGATCCTTGGACCTGTTCATCTTCATCTTCAACTATATCTTTTGTGCTTGGTTCAACACTGCTTACATTTTTGACCGGGATTTCTTCATCAACTTTTATGTCTATACAATCAAACAGTTTATGCAATCTCTTATTGTAACATCTGTACCCTTTACTGTTTGTAGCATAACCCAAGAAGATACCTTCATCAGCCCTAACATCATATTATCCAATATTTTCATCATTGTTCTTCATATAACATTTACTCCCAAAGACTTTAAAATGCTTGATTGAAGCAGGTGTTCCAAACCATAGTTCATAAGGATTCTTGTCACTGTGTGGCCTAAGATGAGCCTTGTTAAGGATATGAATGACTATATGAATTGCTTCTACCCAATATATTTGAGGTATGTTCCTTTCATTCATCATTGATCTTGCCATTTGTTGTACTGATCTATTCTGCCTCTCGACAACTCCATTTTGTTGTGGAGTCCTTGGAATTGTGTACTCTCTTTTGATCCCATGTTTATCATAGAATTCTTTGAAGTTCCATGAACTAAACTCTCCTCCTCTATCAGACCTTACTGCCTTTAATCTTTTTCCTATTTGATTCTCAATCAGAGCCTTAAACACTTTGAATTTTTCAAATGCTTCAGATTTTTCCTTCAAAAAGGCAACCCATGTTAGTCTAGAATAATCATCAATAATCAACATAAAATAATTTTCTTTTTTTGTACCTTCTTTCCTTGATGGTCCACATAAATCCATATGTACTAACTGGAGAGGTTTTTCTGTTCAAGGAAAGGTTTTAGATTTGAACTGAGTGTGAGTAAGCTTTCCTATCTGGCAGGTTTTACAAATAGAGTCATATGGCTTTGATATCTTCGGAAGATCTTTTACTGCCCCATTGTTTCTGAGATTGATTATATGATCAAATTTTAGGTGTCCAAGTCTCCTATGCCACAGCCAAATTTCATCATACTTGCTTAAGTGACATTCTTCTTTTTCTTCTTTTAACACATAGACATTGTTTTATGTTCTTATCCATTTTGCAACTAGTTGTCCTGAATTCACAGATTTTATTCTATAGTCTTTAGAGGTAAAAACGACTTCACATCCTCGGTCAAAGACTTGACTGACACTAAGCAAATTATGTTTCAGACCTTCTACAAACAACACACCTTGAGCTTTCCCTTTTCCATTACTCAAGCTTACCATTCCTTTACCTTTTATTTTTCTTGGTGCATCATTTCCAAAAGTTACATTCCCTGATTTACTTTCACTTAGAGTTAGAAACTTACTTTTGTCTCCAGTCATATGTTTGGAACATCCACTATCAATATACCAGGGATTCTTTTGTCTTTGGGCTGATAACACTAGTCCACACTTGTCATCTTCTTTCTTCTTCCAAACCTTGACATTTTTAGCAATGGGGATCAAATATGGCTTGTAATTCCTTAAGCGACAATCTGCAGCTTTATGTCCATAGTTATGACAGATGTAACATTATGGTTCACTAAATAGAAGATCATAGTGATTGTTATGCTCATAAATATCGTTATGTTTAACCTGCATCCTTTTCCCAGCCATCGCATGATTTATAGTCTGAGGTTGTGTGTTGCTTTGTTGTCATGATCTTTGTTGTGGAAGATGGTTATTCGTTGAATATCTTGAATGTTCATATCTAAATCTTAAAGAACAATCTATAGCTTTGTGACCAAAATTAGAGAAGAAAAAACAATAACCATAGAAACAACCTTTGTACCTTGAAAAAGTTTTTCTTCTTTGAGGAGGTTCATTTCTTTCATGCCAATAATCTCTCTGATCTATAGATTTGGTTCTGATACTTTTTCTTTCATTCCTTCTTGGTGGCTGATTTTCTTTCATTGTTTCTACAGAGTGACTATTGTCAATGTTTGATGATTTGACAAACTTGATATGTTCTATATTACTTGGATGATCACTACTTGATCCTTCTTCATACCCCAATCCAACTTTCAATTTTGGGTTTCTTTGTTAATTTAGAATGGAGGTTAATCCTTCTGAGGCTTTAATACTTGGCAGATTTTGGTGATACAATCCCTTAAACTTATCCATTTCTTTTCTGGTTTTTACTATCTCTTCTTCTAATGCTTCACCCCCCACTTTCTTCTCTGACAACTGTTGTTTCAGTATGTATTATATTTTCTTTGCCTCTTCTAACTCCACTTTTAGTAGAGAAAAGTTTTCATTAGGTTTTTCACCATTCATTTTAAACTGCTTCAACAATTGTTTTTGTTTTCTCTTCTTACATCTAAGTCTGTCAATTTCTTCCAAAGCACTGATTAATTCACTTTCCATATCCACCACAGCTTCTTCATCATCCATTTCACCTCTTGTGTGTTCATCATCAAGATATCCCATAGCCATAAGCATAAAATCATTCACTTTGTCTTCACATGATGAATCACTATCTATGTCTTCTGAGGAATTGTCATTATTTGCACACAAACTTTTCTTCTTACTATATTTCTTGAATTCGTACTTCTTTTCATCATCAAAGTTCTAGTTCTTTTTCTGATGGGGACACTTAGATAAAAAATGACCTATCTTACCATAGTTAAAACATTTGAAGGGAAGATTGCCTTGATATTTTCCTGATCCTTTCTTTAACCTTATCACAAACTTTGCCTCAATATCATCTAAATTTGAATCAGTATTCTTGTCTGCTTTAAAAGATGCTTCTCTAGTAATGGATTTATCTTCGTTGATTCTCATTTCATATGCAGTTAAAGTTCCTAGGAGTTGATCAATGGACAGAGTTTTAAGATCATTTAGTTCTTCTATTGCAGAGACTTTTGGATTAAATTTATCAAGCAAAGATCTTAAAATCTTCTAAACTAAAATTG